>PVIW01004263.1:96057-138079 GCA_004026585.1 Noctilio leporinus
GTAATGGGTGAGAACATATGATACCTGTCCTTCACTGACTGGCTTATTTCACTAAGCATAATATTCTCCAGTTCCATCCATGTTGTTGCAAAGGGTACAAGTTCCTTCTTTCTTTCTGCCATATAGAATTCCATTGTGTAAATGTACCAAAGTTTTTTGATCCAATCATCCACCGATGGGCACTTAGGCTGTTTCCCGCACCTGGCTATTGTAAATAGTGCCGCTATGAACATAGGTGTGCATAGGTTCTTATGAGCAAGTGGATCTTTTACAAGCATCCAGCTAAGTAGAAAATGATCAGGCCTCCACATGTGGACAGATGCATTTTAAGTAAAATATATAAGGTGTTTCAACTATACTGTGTTCTTCTATCCCCAGTGTTAAGAAATTATAAAGTCACTAAAGTATTTTTCTGCATACTTGAACCTTGAGCATTCATAAGTTGGGCCTTTAATAGTTTGACACAATTTACCAAATAATGGGATTCAAAGAAATCACAGTTGTCTGCAAATTGTTCTAGAGCAAAAGGATATATGGGTGCAGGAGAGATTAATTTCCCTCATTGAGCAGTAACTCAGTTTCACTTATAACCGTAATATCTTGTTTCTTTTAATGGATTCCCTGTCCTAACTCCCAGTAAGAAGCCCAATATGTAGTTAGGGTGCCTGTGTCTGGCCAAATTCTCTGTAGGCCTGAGAGATTATTTCTAAATATACTCTTTTGTGCCTGTTCCAAAAATTTTTATGCTGCCAGACTTTGAATGTGGTATACTTGTATCAACCCCTAAATAAGAAAGTAGATTCTGACAGAGCTATATAATCAAAAGTAATTTTCCTTTTGCAACCATTTCTATAAAGAAAAGTAGAACATCTGAAGTTGTTCAGTTACTTTCATTGTCTTACATTAGTATTATTTTTTGAGAGTTGTCATATAGTGCTAGGGCAAAGCTGCAATAATAACATCCTGTATCTTTTTTTTTTTTTTTTTTTTGTATTTCTCACCTAACTTATTGCCAGTCTCTTTTCAATATTCCCACCATCCTTTTATTTTACCTGCTGGGCCAATCTTTTCTCAAATCAAACAGTTGAATTTTCTTATTATGTTTCAAGTATCTTAAATATGCTCTGTATTTCCAGCTCCCCTTGTAGCTAGGCAACAGTCTCATGCCTCCAGCCCACATGGAAGAGAGGAGTTTGGGGGATTCACTGAAGGAAGCAAAGATTTGAGTGCTAGGATCTCCCATATGGTGACTTTGACTTTGGGTATGAGTGAACCCAAGGTAAAAATAAAGACAGGTTATAACAGAGGCATCTAGAGTTATTCAGAGAACATGGTGCAAATTTTACACAGACAATTTCAACTGCACTTGCTGGTAGAGAAAGCTTAAGAGATGTAAGCACATTCAATACGAAAAACAATTCTCTGAGCTCTTATTCTGTGCATAGCACTAGGCATGATGCAAATACAAGAGAAAAGACATCATGCCTTGGCTGGTGTGTCTCAGTGAATTAAGCACTGGCCTATAAACCCAAAGATTGCTGGTTTGATTTCCTAGTCAGGGCACATAACCAGGTTGCAAGCCAGGTCTCCAGCCAGGTCTGTACCAGGAGGCAGGTGAAAGGCAAACATACATTGATGTTTCTCTCCCTCTCTTCCTCTCTCCCTGCCCATCTCTAATAATAATAAAAATCTTAAAAAAAAAAAAAAAGACAAGACATCATGGTGGGCATACAATTAGCATGTGTGGATCATTTTGGGGACAGCACAAATGTTGGGACTCAAGTCCCATTTGCATCACTGTAAGCACCTAGCAGACCAAAGGAGGGACAGTGTCAGGGTGGAGTGTAGCTTAAATGAGTTCTAAAAGGCTAGAAAGGTTTCAAATAAGGTGCAAGGGGGAACAAAAAGAGAACTATAGGCATAAAACACAACCTCAGACAAATATGGAGGGTAGGTAAACCCCACCCAAATTTGTAAGGAATGGTCGAGTTTGTTATTGGGTGTCTTAGTGTGAGCCAGATAGTACCTGAAACTGAAATTGTGTATGAATAGCAAACACTTTTTAAATGCCCAATGGACGCTAGACACCACTTTAAACATTGGGTTTACAAATATAAATAGGATTTGGTGCTCTAGAATCTCATTGTTTCATGAGAGAACCAAATAAGTAAGTCAATAATCACAAAAGTAGTATAAGACACACAATAATGAGGGGTTTTAAGATGTCTTAGTGGCAGTTAGAGAAGGTATCATCTCTGCAATAAGAAAGGGTATTATCTAGGTGGGGATTGCTAGAAATAAAAATATAGTTTCTTTTGCACCAAAGTGTTTAGGTCAGAAAAGTGGATCAAGACAAATTTGTGTAGACGTTATGGGAAAAATCCTCAATGGCAAAGATGTGAAGTGTTCTTCCTGTAAATCAAGTTCCAATGGGTTCTGACTCAAAGGCAGTGGTTCTTTTCTGGACCATCCAGCCTCACTATTGCTGCTGACAGTTTGAAGGTTTGACAAACTTAGGAGGAAAAAAAGGCCTGGAATCAAAGAAGGTTTTCAAACTCCTTAGGATGCATTTATAATAACACACATCCACATTCACAGCAACATAAGCGCTGCAGATTCAAGTGTCTGTAGTTTGAAAGCCAAATGGATTGTCCTGAGAGAATGTGGTTTCTGCTGATAATTGGAAGAAGGATAAGGAGGTTATAAACAAACAATGGGCTGAAAACTAAACAACATTTAGAGAACAATTTTATTTGGTATCTCTATTTCTTATAATTAAGTCTCAGCTCAGTAATTTGAAACTCAATTTTCAATAATTGTTTTTGCAAGTCATAGGTACTAGGTCTGTGGGTATTCTGTGTTAAGCTGATCTATTGAAGTTAAGGTTGAAGACATACAGAAAGGTTGTAGTGAAGTTTTAACTGTTTCTTACCATCTACATAAAAATTGTCATTTAGAGGAGAGGAGAAACAGGCTGCTTTATATGCAAGTATTACAAAAATTCAACATTCATGCATTCATTCATTCATTCATTCATCCATTCATTAAATATTTATCCAGTACCTTTCATTGGCCAGCCATCATGTTAGTCTTGTTAAGATTTTGAGATTAGGCACATTTTGTCTCTGAAATCTAGTTAAACAGTTTGCAATAGTTTATAGTAGTAATAATAATGCTAGCTAACATTACTGTGTTCAGGCACTTTTAACTTACTGTGTTCCAGATACTTTTATAAGTATTAACTCATTTAATAACCTCACATATTTTATGTGGTATTATCATTATAATGTTCCTTTTAAAATTGAGGCAGCTGAAGCGCAAAAGGAATAAGAAATTTACAAAGGTTAGAGATCCAGATATTATTTCAATTCAAGAGCCTGACTTCAGAATCTAGACTCTTAAATATTTTGATAAATATAATACATATCCTATCTATTAATGAACAACAATGCATTGAATATATTCACGTATCTGTAAACATTTCAAGTACAGAGATCTTTTCTAGATTACCTCCTTATGCTCAGCAGCTAGTATGGAAACTCATATGTTAAATAGATGTTATTGAATAAATATTTCAAGGAATACTGAAAATACAGAACATAAGGTTCCTATTTTAAGCTGTTCATAACCTAATTACCACTGTAACTACACTTTATGTTTGCTAAGAAAACATTTTCAGAACTTGGAAATAAGGCAAAGGTTATATAATGTATCCATTGAAAGTCATGATTTTGGGCCCATACAAAAATCATTTTATCCTTTGGGAAAATGTACCTGTGTCTAATTAATGTACCTGTGACCTTTACTAATTAATTAGACCCAAATACTAAGAACTTACATATTTTCCTTTAGTCTTCTGTATGGTAGATAAAATAACTTCAAAAGTTATAATTTTATTGCTGTATAGGGGCATTAGTGAGTTTTTCTAGCAAACTAATTTCAACATTAATTTTTTAATGCTTATAAACAGATATTTGGGTGTTTATGTAATTTTGGGACCAACTTTACAAATTTACTAGTCTCTAATTAATGAATTAATAAATGTCACATAATCATTGTATATTTATATGCGATATTTTATGAGGTTAATGCAAAATACAGAGTATATTTCATCTAAATATTTGTTTATATGATAATAATCATGGCTAACAATATTAAGACATTATTCTAAATGTACTCTATGGATTAGCTAATTAAATCCTTACAACAGCCTTGTAAAGAAAGTGCCATTATTATTCTCCTTCAGAAGTTGAGAAAGCTGACAGAAGGTAATTGAGCTGCTTAAGATTACTTACCTGACATTGGTGAAGTCTGGAGTGATTTGAAGTTAAACAGCCTGATTCCAGACACTACCCTCCATTATACAAACCCCTCCAAACATGTGATTTCTAATAGCTCAATACACTAATCAAATCAATGTTAATTAATATATTAAACTACAGATAATAATTATCACTCATGGACTATTTGTCATGTGTCAGAGACTATGTCAAGGACTTTACATATATATTACTTAACAATCACAAAAATGATGTTGTTATAATTCTCATCCAAATTTGACTGAAGAGGAAAGTAGGGCTTAGAGAAATTAAGAGTATTATCTAAGGTCACACAACTGTGACTCACAGATAGTCTGTTCTGTGTGATGCCAAGGCCATCTTCTTAAACCCTTTTATTTGATGCTTGGAAGATCAGACACCTCTAGATTATCTTTTAAAATACCTTATATTGTGAGAGCTGATTCCAGCAAGAAGGGTCATTTAGCTAAATAGTTTTCACATTAGCAAAGCATGAGTTAGTGCCAACTTGGTTGTTCATATTATTAGCTGAGCTTGTCACAGATCCAGATAAATGAGAATACTGACAATGAGTATTAAACTCGAGTTTTAGTTCTTCAATATAGTATATGAGAAAATATAGGCACAGATTTAGAGGTTGTTAGTAATCAATGACAAAGATACTGGAAACAAGAGTTATTTTAAAATTTAAAAATTGGAATAATTTTTAACAAGCTTTTGACTTCTGTGTACTTTCTACTTACCTAAATCTTACCCTGTCTTCCAGACTTGACTGAAAAACATTATCTTCCATGCAGATTTCCATGGAAACTCCTGCCCTTAATCATCTCCCTACTCCTTTGTGTTCCTATGGTTGAGATTCTCTGTTTAAAAACTCTGCTGGATGCTCATTAAAATGCAGAATTCCAGGCTCCTTCTTTAGAGTTTTGAATTCATAAGGCTGAGGTGGAATTTCAAACCAGGAGATCTTGGGACTCTGTAACAATAACTAGTCCTCTGGGTAACACTGCTTTAGGTTATCTGAAAACCATATTTTGAAAAGTACTGTCTTGAGTGAGCATTTAGGATTCAGAGATGAGCTAGAGATACATTTATTTGATCATAAAACAAGTATCTCCAAGCCTTCTCTCTTGGGGATTAGGTAGATAGAAATGAGACTAGAGAGGCAGAGGAAAAAAGAGGTTTCTTTGCTTAACAATCCTCCCCCCTCCAAACAAAACAGAGAAAGATAAGTAGGAAAAACATTAAGGCAATCTATATAAGACAAATGGCAGAAAAGATGGGAAAGAGAAAGATTGAAAAGAGAGTATAAAGAAGAGAATAACTTAGGAGGAGGGATATTTTGGGAAGAACATTGCTGTGGGTTGTGAATGGGCCCTCTTTGATAGACTTAAGAAGACAGAGAGTGAGATACCTTTTTTTACTATTTTATTATTATTGTATTACATTGATCCCATTTTCCCCCCATTGCTCTCCCCTGCCCTACCCTCTCCATCTCCTCTTCCACAGTCAATCCCATACGTTGTCCACATCCATGGGTCATCCATGCTAGTTCCTCGACTAAACTGCTCCCCTTTTTTGACTTTTTTTCCCTCTTCCCTCTCCCCATCTGCACACTGAAAGTCTGTTCCTTGTTTCTATGCCTCTGGTTCTAGTTTGCTTGTTTGTTTGTTTTGTTCATTAGTCTCCTGTATTGGGTGAGATCATATGGTATTTGTCTTTTGCTGACTGGCTTAGTTCACTAAGCATAATACTCTCCAGTTCCATCCATGTTGTTCAAAACAGGTAGTAGTTTCTTATTTCTGCTGTGTAGATTTCCTTCAAATTATTTTTACTCTTAGACTACTAACAGTTTCTCAAATGTAATTCTGTATAGAGAGTGAGCTACACCACGAAGAATGCAAAATTGATTAAAGATACAGAAAGAAACTAGACTGTTCTCAAGATGTTCACTGTCTGGTTGTGGAGATAAGACGTAAGAGCAAGTTCTGGCAAGATGGCAGAGGAGTAAGTGGGGCTACACCAATCTCTCCTCCCAGATGGCATCCAGAATTACTTTTTTGGAGAAAAAGTCAGCTGGAATCACCAACAGAACACCAGCTGGAAAGAAGTCCTATAACCATGGACAGAACAGAAGAGGCTACTTCATCACAACGGGACTGGTAGAAATCTCAGAAACATGGGAGGGCTGGCTGGGCCCCCACCAGAGGCAGCAGCTGAAGAGACGGAGCTGGAGGCTCCACCTAAAAGGGGGGGTTCTAGTCCCCCAGCAGGGTGTCCCAGCTACAGCAACACAGCAGAGAGCAGAGCAGCATCCATCTGAGAAGGTGGAAAGACATGGGGTTTACTATCCTAAGAGAGCACTAGAGACAGAGAAGTACTAGGGTGACCACAGCGAAAATACATTGGCACCCGCCTGCCCTGGGCTTCAGCAGGGGGAGGGCAGAGAGGACTGGAGATGTGTGGGGAGAGTTTGTAGTGGTGGCTTGAAGGAGAGAAGTGGGGAGGTGGCTGTGGGGATCCTCATGCTGACTAATTGCCCACATCTTGGGCAGGCGGACTGCAATGCTCCAAGCGGCTTCTGTATGAGGGTCCTCATAGCCCTGCCCACTGGAGCAATCTGCCCCACCCAGTGGCCCCAGAGCCAGTGCCTGATCACATTCTCTGATTTACATTTAAATAAACCTCTTCTGCCCTATCATAACTAAGCACAGATAATATAGTTGTCACCTGAAGAGGTATTTCTCACCCAGTAGTGCCAGGGCCTGGCAGCTGATTACAAACTCTCTGACTTTGGTAGCTGATTTATTGATTTACAACTGAATTGGTCTGTCACCTCAAGTTGCATCTGAGCCTGGTGGTGGATCACAGACCAATAGGATTACAATCAATCCTTCCAGCCTAGCAGTTCCTTAGCCTGGCATCTGATCACAGTCTGATTGGATTACAATGAAACCTAAAAATGCGGAGATAAAGAAATAGTTCATCACCAAAAGGAAAGAAGGAATCCCTAGAAAGATTGCTAAATGAAACAGAGGCAAGCAAACTATCAGATATGGAATGCAAAAGAATGACAGAGAAGTTCAATGAGCTCAATGAGCTCAAAGAAAACTGCAAACTCCAGGGGAACTACAAACAACTCCAGGGAAGCTACAACGAACTTACTGAGAACTACAGCAACATTAAAAAGGACACAGAAACTATCGGTAAAAGCCAGGAGGAAATGAAGAATATAATTTCTGAATTGAAGAACGCAGTAGAAGGAAACAGCAGCAGGCTAGAGGAAGCAGAGGACTGGATCAGCAAGCTGAAGGATAACCTAGAAAAATATTCCAAGATAGTGCAACAGGGTGAAAAAAGGCTAAATAAGAATGAAGAAGTTTTAAGAGAGCTGCAGGACAACATGAAACGCAATAATATTGTATCATAGGGATACCAGAAGGAGAAGAGAAACAAGGAATGGAAAACTTGTTCAAAAAAGTAATGATAGAAAACTTCCCTAACATGATGAGTGAAAAGGTTACTCAAGCTCAGGAAACAGAGAGGGTCCCATGAGGATGAATCTAAACAGACCCACTTCAAGACACATTATAATTAAAATGGCCAATTTCAAAGACAAAGAGAGAATCCTAAAAGCATCAAGAGAGAAACAGCAAATAACATATAAGGGGGCTCCAATCAGGTTATCAAATGATTATTCAATAGAAACAATACAAGCCAGAAGGGAATGGCAAAAAATATTCCAAGTGATGGGAAACAACGGCCTTCAACCAAGAATATTCTACCCAGCAAGGCTCTCATTCAAAATGGAAAAAAAAAAAAAAAAAATGAGTTTCCTAGACAAAAGAAGACTAAAAGAATACATCTCTACCAAACCAGCATTGCAAGAAATGCAAAAGGGTCTGCCTTAAAAAAATGAAGGAACAGAGAGAGAGAGAGAGAGAGAGAGAGAGAGGAACACAGGTACAAGGAGGAAAACTGGCAATAAATAAGCATCAATCAGTAATAACCTTTAATGTAAATGGATTAAACGTGCCAATCATAAGACATAGGGTAGCTGAATGGATAAGGAAACATGACCCACCTCAGAACAAAAGATAGACACAGATTGAAAGTGAAGGGATGGAAAATTATTTATCAAGAAAAAGAGACATGAAAAAAAGGCTGGGGTAGCAATACTTATTTCAGATAAAATAGATTTTACAACGAAGGCCATAAAAAAAGACAAAGAAGGACATTTCATAATACTTAAGGGAACCATCTAGGAAGAAGATATAACGCTGGTAAACATATATGCACCCAACATAGGAGATCCCAAATATATATGGAAAATCTTGAAGGATTTCAAGAAGAACATAGACAGCAACATACTAATTGTAGAGGACTTTAATACCCCCTTATCAACAATGGACAGATCTTCCAAGCAAAAAGACACCAAGGATATTGTGGCACTGAACAACACTCTAGAGGAAATGGACCTAACTGATATATACAGAACCTTTCACCCCAAAGAAGCAAAATACACATTCTTTTCAAATGCACATGGAACATTCTCTAAGATAGCCCACATGGTAGGTCACAAGACGAGCCTCCACAAATTCAGGAAAATTGGAATCATACCAAGTATCTTCTCAGATCACAATGGACTGAAACTAGAAACCAACCTTAAGGGAAAAAACCGAAAACACTCTAACACATGGAGACTGAATAACACACTTTTAAATAATGAATGGGTTAACAATGAGATCAAAGATGAAATAAAAAAGTTTCTGGAAACAAGTGATAATGAATACACAACAGTCCAAAACCTATGGGACACAGCAAAGGCAGTCCTCAGAAGGAAATTCATAGCAATACAGGCCTACCTAAAAAAGATAGAAGAAGCTTATACAAACAATCTAACCATAAAGCTGCAAGAACTAGATGAGCAACAACAAACAAAGCCCAGAGCAAGTAGAAGGAAGGAAATCATCAAGAACAGAGCAGAATTAAATAACTTAGAGACTCAAATTACAATTTGAAGAATCAATAAGTACAGAAGCTGGTTCTTTGAAAAGATAAATAAAATTGATAAGCTTTTTGCCAGACTCATCAAGAATAAAAGAGAGAGGACCCAAATAAACACAATCAGAAATGACAGAGGAGAAATAACAACTGATACCATAGAAATACAAAGGATTGGAATTTAGCAAAATGGAAAAAAAAAAAAAAAAAAAAAAGAAATACAAAGGATTGTAAGAAATTACTACAAACAACTATATGACAAGAAATTTGACAACCTGGATAAAATGGACAAATTTCTGGAAACATAATCTACCAAAAGTGAATCCAAAAGAAGCAGAAAGCTTGAATAGACCAATAACAACTAGTGAAATTGAAGCAGCAATTTAAAAAAAACAAAAAACAAACAAACAAAAAAAAAAAAACAAAAAAAAAAAACCTCCCAGTGCACAAGAGCCCCAGACCAGGTGGCTAAACAGGTGAATTCTACCAAACATTTAGAGAAGAAATAACTCCTATCCTTCTCAATCTATTCCGAAAAAATTCAAGAGGGAAGACTCCCAAACTCTTTCCATGAGGCCAATATCATTCTAATCCCCAAACCAGGTCAAGACACAACTAAGAAAGAAAACTATACGCCAATATTTCTGAATAACATAGATGCTCAGGTTCTTAACAAAATATTGGCCTATTGGATCCAGCAATACATTCAAAAGATCATACACCATGATCAAGTGGGTTTCATCCCAGGGATGCAAGGATGGTACAACATTCGCAAATCAATAAATGTAATACACCACATCAACAAAATGAAAGATAAAAACCATATGATCATATCAATAGATGCTGAAAAAGCATTTGATAAAGTACAGCAACCATTTATGATAAAAACACTCAGCAAAGTGGAAATAGAGGGAGCATACCTCAACATAATAAAGACTGCATATGAGAAACCTGAAGCCAACATCATACTCAACAGGCTAAAACTAAAAGCTTTCCCCCTAAGATCAGGAACAAGACAAGGCAGTCCACTTCTGTTTAACATCCCTTTGGAAGTTCTAGCCATAGCTATCAGAGAAGAGAAAGGAATCAAAGGGATCCAAATTGGAAAGGAGGAAGTCAAACTGTCATTAGTTGCAGATGATATGATAGTGTATATATAAAACTCAATAGACTCCACCAAAAACTTACTTGATCTAATAAGCAAATTTAGCAAAATAGCTGTATATAAAGTCAATATTCAGAAATCAAAAGCATTTTTGTATACCAATAATGAAACATCAGCGATAGAAGCTAGAAAGCAAATCCCATTTACCATAGCAACAAGAAAAATAAAGTTAGGAATAAACTTAACCAAGGAGGTAAGAGACCTATACTCAGAACATTGAAGAAAGAAATTAAGGAAGATACAAATAAATGGAAGGATATATACCATGTTCATGGTGGGAAGAATTAACATCATTAAAATATCCATGCTACCCAAAGCAATCTATAGATTCAATGCAATCCAAATTAAAATACTAATGATATATGCCCTGGCTGGTAGCACAGTGGTTAAGGTGCTGGCCTGCGAACCCAAAGGTCGCAGGTTCGATTCCCCAGCCAGGGCACATAACAAGGTTGCAAACCAGGTCTCCAGTCAGGAGACTGGAGGCAGGTGAAAGGCAACCATACATTGATGTTTCTCTCCCTTCCCCTCTTTCTAAAAATAATGAAATAAAATCTTTAAAAAAATACTAATGATATACTTCACAGAAATATGAAGAGAAAAATACTTAAAAAATGTATATGGAGTCCAAAATGACCATGAATAGCCACAGCAATCCTGAGAAAGAAGAACAAGGTAGAAGGAATCACAATACCAGACATCAAACTGTACTACAAGGCTACTGTAATTAAAACAGTCAGGTACTGGCATAAAGAATAGACAGATCAATGGAACAAAATAGAGAACCCAGAAATAAACCCAGGACTCTATAGTCAATTAATATTGGACAAAGAGGGAAGGAACATACAACGGAGTAAAAGCAGTCTCTTCAACAAGTGGTGTTGGGAGAACTGGACAGGGACATGCGAAAAAATAAAACCATACCACCAACTTGCACCATACACCAGCATAAACTCAAGATGGATAAAGGACTTAAACATAAGCTGTGCCATCATAAAGGTCCTGGAGAAAAATATAGGTAGTAAAATTTTAGATATCCTACACAGAAATGTGTTTACTAATACTTCTCAAAGGGCAAAGGAAATAAAAGAACAAATCAACAAATGGGACTATATCAAACTGAAAAGAAAACACCAGCAAAATTCAAAGGGAACCAACTGTATGGGAAAACAAATTTGCCAATGATACCTCAGACAAGTGTTTGATATCCAAAATATGTAAAGAACTAATGCAACTCAACACCAGGGAGACAGACAGCCCAATTAAAAAATGGGCAAAGGACCTGAACAGACAACTCTATGAGGAAGACATACAAAGGGCCCAAAGGCATATGAAAGAAGGCTCAACATCACTAGCTATCAGAGAGATGCAAATTAAAACCACAATAAGATACCACCTTACACCCGTCAGAATGGCAATCATCAACAAATCAACAAACAACAAGTGTTGGGGAGGATGTGGGGAAAAGGGAACCCTGGTGCACTCTTGGTGGGAATGCAGGCTGGTACAGCCACTATGCAAAGAAGTATGGAGTTTCCTTAAAAATCTAAAAATGGAACTGCCTTTTGATCCAACAATTCCACTGCTAGGACTATACCCAAAGAACCCTGAAACACCAATTCAGAAGAACCTATGTACCCCTATGTTCATAGCAGCGCTATTTATAATAGCCAAGTGCTGGAAACAGCCTAAGTGCCCATCAGTGGATGATTGGATTAAAAAACTTCGGTACATTCACACAATGGAATACTACACAGCAGAAAGAAAGAAGAAACTCCCTAACCTTTGCAACAACATGAATGGAACTGGAAAGTATTATGCTTAGTGAAATAGACCACTCAGTGGAAGACAAATACCATATGATCCCACCCATTACAGGACAATAATGAACAAAATGAAAAACCAAACAAAATAGAACCAGATACATGAATACAATGAATAGACTTTCAGTGGGCAGAGGGGAGGGAGGAGCGGGGAGGAGAAAGCAAAGAAGGGGAGCAGTTTAGTTAAGGAACTAGCATGAAGAACCATGGACATGGACAACAAGGGGGATCGACTTGAGTGGGTCAGTGGTGAAGGGGATAGAGGGGAGGAAAAAGGGGATGAATGTAATACCACAAAATTAAAATTAAATTAAAAAAAAAAAAGACATAAGTGCAAGGGGTCAGAAGCTGGGTTCACAGCCAGTCCTTGGTGTAACTAGTCAAGAAGTTCAGGGGGAGAGGTTACCAAGAGCTAGTTAGTCTCACTAGTCTTTAACTTCTGTAGTTCTTTTTTGGGTTAAAGTTGTATTGTAATTGCTTTTGAGTAGAGGGACCATGTCTTATTCATGTTTGTATTCCAACAGTCCAGGAGGGTGCTTTGACATCTATGCTTTCAGGAAATGTCTGCTGAATCAATATCACAATTAATGCAAATTGAACTTCCTATGACTCCTTTAGCCCTTGTTTCACTCCTCTCACAAAAAAAAAAAAAAAAAAAAAAAAAAGAGAGAGAGAGAGAGAGATGGCATTATGCATACTGACAACAAGTTTTGTTAATGTCATAAAGAATTGAAAAGAGACCTTCCAATATTTGTTAAAATGGCCATAGCTTCTATGTGAAGGCAGAGGAAAAGATGATAATGTTAGATGGACGAGAGATCTTATAGCAGTAATAGTTCACTTAAAAGTGTGGGATTATTCTCCTCATCACATTTTTTTTTCCCTAAAGATTTTGTTTATTATTTTTAGAGAGAGGGGAAGGGAAAGAGGCAGAGAGGGAGAGAGGCATCACTGTATGGTTGCCTTTCACCTGCCTTCAGCTAAGGACTTGGCTGGAGACCTGGCTTTCAACCTGGTTATGTATCATTGCTGGGGAATCGAAGCAGCGACCTTTGGGTTCGCAGGCCAGTACCTTACCCACTGTGCTATCAGCCAGGGCCCACTTCACATTTTTTAACAAAGAAAATGAATATTATAGCTACTGAATAAGATAAATTTAATGACACCTTTATCAGCACAATTATCAAAGACAATTCTTACTGGGAGAGAGAGAGGAGTGGGGAGAGAGAAAGAAGAGAAAGAATATGAAGAGATAAACACATTCTCTACTATTAATTCTTACCCAGGGCACATAATGTAAGCAGCCCCTGAATCGCCTTAATTCATCTCTGTCTGTTCCTCTAATTCGAATGATAGAGTAGCTCAGTTAAATTGAAATTGAATTAAGTTGACAACTGAAGAGTGGCATTGTTACTGGCTGAAAATGATTAATTTTGATGTGATAAATTCCTTTCTAATGGGGCATTTTTATTATCTCTATTGTTTTTGGTTTGATGACTTTTTCCAATAATGACAATATTTCAAGTAAGCCAAAGGAAATCTAATATTATTATATTTTAAAAACTCCTTGATGCCTTAGTCTGCTTAATGTAAGGTGAAAAATGAACAGGATCAAGAACATGATAAAATCATGACTGTAGCCCTGGCTGGTGGTGCAGTAGATAAGGCACCAGCCTGCAAACCCAAAGGTTGCTGGTTTGATTCCCAGCCAGGGCACATACATAACCAGATTGCGAGCCAGGTTTCCAGCCAGGTCCGTAGCTGAAGGCAGGTGAAAGGCCAACCACACATTGATGTTTCTGTCCCTTTCTGCCTCTCTCCCTCCCCACCTCTCTGAAAATAATAAATAAAATCTTAAAAGAAGTTAAAAAGAAATTTTAAAAAATCACGATTGTAACATACTGATTTTGAAGCTTTATCAGCATATAAATATGTAATGAAGTGTGAAATATTCTACAATGGAGATCAGGTGAAAGTTTCAACCGAGAATAAAATTTGGTCATCTAACAATTCCTTAATCATCAAATGCCTCCCTTTGGGGGCCTGATGTATAATCACTGTCTTTGCTTTCAGAAATTCAAGGATGCATGCTTGTTTCCATAATGCAATGGGTCACAACCTTGGCTATATGTTGTCCTCCCTAGAATAAAAAATATACTGTTGCTCCCTAGAAATTTGTGTTTAATTGTTCTGTGGTATAGCGAGGCAATGGGACTTTAAAATATTCCTCAAGGGATTTATTATGGGGACAAATCCACTATTTGAATGGGGACTTGTCTCTAGATGTGTTTAGTCATCAACTTAGAAGGTTAGACTCAAAGCATTAAATGAGAAATGCTTCACACCAACATAATGGCAGGTAGGTCTCCTCTTGCAAGGTAACTTGATAGATTGGTAGTGGTTGCCTGGAGTATAGTTAAAAGAATATTAAAGCCACTTGTAGCCACGGAAGGAAATAGTGCTATGATTTAGTAGGGACAGAAAGAGTGAGTGGTGCTATAAATGCCATGCATTGTCCAGCCCTCAGTTTGCAAATATAGGTGCTTAAAGTATTTTTACTTCACGTAGGATTCGCATTTAGTAAGTCTCCCAATTCACCAAGAAATCACCACCAGTGTCTGCTAGGCCAGGTTTTTTGAGGCAAATATTCTCTTTGAGCTTATTCTTTTTTTTTGCTTTCTCCACTTTATCCTTGAGGGGTGACAATATAAAACATTGACAGAAAGGGGTCATAGCACTCTCTATGGACTTTGAAACTGAAGTCAGGAATTGTGTTTTATAACCTTTGTATCCCAAGCACCTAAAACAGAGTTTGGCATGTGGGTGCTGATATAAATAGTTACGCATTTAAATGATTTCACTCAGGCTACTCTCTGAAGTACATGTCTACGTACCTGTAACAGTCATCTCTTTTTAAACTATCATTCTTTTTCAGTTTGTGTTTGCTTACTTGGGTATTATCTTGGCACTGATGAGTGGGAGGTGTCTTTGGTCAGGAAAACCTTTATGTTTAATCTGGTAATTTTTTCATACTGTTCCAGTTCCCTCTGTGTTCAACCACACTGCCTCTTGGGAGTCTGACTGTGGAGCAGTGTCACCAATTTTTCTCCCCCTTCTCATGTTCCTCTGCTGCGTGGCCCAGCCACTCCTCCACCAAGAGGTGGGGTCTATTTCACAGCCTCCTTGAATCCAGGCAGCTTCTATGTGCTTTGACTAATAGATACGGTGGAAGTGAGGCTGTGCTTGTTTGTTGTTTCTTTTAATTTTTAAAAAGACTTTTATTTATTATATTTAGAGAGAGGAGAAGGGAGGGGGGCTGACAGGGAGAGAAACATCAATGTGTAGTTGCCTTTTTCACCTGCCTCCAGTTATGGACCTGGCTGGAGACCTGGCTTGTAGCCTAGCTATGTGCCCTGGCTGGGAATCGAATCAGTGACCTTTGGGTTTGCAGGCCGGCGCCTTATCCAATGAGTCACCAGTCAGGGCTTTGTGCTTGTTTTGAGCATAGCCCGTAGTTGTCCTGTCAGTCTCATATTTCTCCCTCTTGGCAACGGCAATCTCATTAGAATTGTGTCTACTCCGAGGCTCCCTGGTGAAAGCCCTGAGCTACTGTGGAAAGGCAATGTGGTGAGAGATATAGAGGCCAAGATGTACACAGACGCCAGTTAGGTAAATAAAGAGGCCGTGGTGGTGGGCCTTTCAGCTCCAGCTACTAGCTGATGTCACATGGTTCAGATCTGAACTGCCCAACCGAGAAATTTTGCCCACAAAATTCTCTGAATAATAAAATAAAAGTATCTTTTAAGTCAGTCAGTGTTAGATTTGTTTGTTATACAGTACTAGCTAACAAGGACAAACTGATCAATTCCTGTTGGCCCAATGTGTTGCCTCCACAACACAGTGCTTTGTGCCTGGTGACCTCTACTTGAAGATAAGTTTCAAATTTCTGATACTTGGCCACATGGTCAAAATATTTCTGGAGTCACAGTGATCTCCTTGACCCCCAGGCAACCAAATATGTAACCATGGACGTATTATTTTCTTTTTCTGAGCCTTGATTTTCTTGTTTTGTAAAATGAGGTAAATAATAGATAGTAATAGTGTTGGGGGTTAAATAAGTATTATATACAAAGCACTGAGTATAATGTTTAGTTCATTTAAATGGCTTGAAAGTGTGAGTTGTTTAAAATGGCAAAATAATAGCAATTTTTCTGCCTTTATTTTTGTTGTTACTATTCTGATTATTGGCCAAACTGAGTAATGTGCCTCATGTATTGTTCTTACTTCATCCTAGTTACACTGGGACACTAACATTCTCAGAATTTGGACATATCATGTCTTATTTAAAACTTTAGCCCATGGATGGTTCCTTACTGACCACTGAGCATGGCTCCCTGTCCCCGTCATTTTAGGTAAGCAGGAAGGGCTCCCAAGGCAGATGTCTTTTGACAGGTTCCCCCTTAGGAAACATCAGATTCTCTCCTCTATGATTTCTTCTTCTTTATTATGCTAGAGATAGTCTGTCCTCTTCTACCACAGATGTGGACAAGGGAGATGAATGATTGTGTTTAATATAACAAAGTTATGGGTGGCATTTAATTATTGATGTGTATAGGAGGCAGGGACAAACCAAGTGTGTATTTCAAAGGAAAGTGTTTGCTGAACTCTTAATTCTGTATATTGGCTGATATTTAAGCATCTTGTTCCTCAACAGCCTGTGAGCACCTTAAAGTTAAGGGCCATGCTACTTATTCCTTATGTATGTTGATAGTTTTTTCACAATTCTGAGTAATGAAATGTGTATTTAAATGAGAGATAAACCCAAATATAGAAAAACTGTCTAATGACAGCAATTATATCTTAGATCATCACATGTTACCTTATTTAAAGTACAGAATCTAAAGTATTATCTTAACTAAGGTAGGCAGGACTGCTACAATAAGTAGACTCTGAACAGAATATAATTGCTCATTCTAAGATGGTATTTCTGGTCAGTGGGTGGTGAATAAAATGCCCAGGTTCTTTCCACTTTGTGGCTCCATAATCATATAGAGTTTTGTCTATATATCCAGTGTAGTGGGAGACCAGAGTCAGTAAGCAGCTCACATCACTCCTGCTCATTTCTACTTACATACTCACCTCATCTCATGGGGCAGAATTAGAGAAGCAAGTGGGTTTGAATAGTTCCTTATGTGGATCCATGTAGGATGTTTTAGCCTCCTTCTTTGCCTCTAATGTCTAATGTCAGAATACCAGAAGCAGCAACCCCCGCACATAGTTGTGACTCCAAAAACTGTCTGCAGATATTGCCACATGTCCCTCAGGGTATAAAATTACCTATAGGTGTGAACCTATAGATGCATCCAATGTGCAGCAGTGGAACAGGGATAGAATGACCACAATGAAAACTCCCATTTATAAAAAGGGAAGGATATAAGGAAGGAGGTTTGGGGGCTTAGGTGAAAAAGGTGAAAGGATTAAGAAGTACAAATGAGTACTTACAGAATAGTCGGGGAATGTAGAGTACAGCATAGGGAATATAGTCCATAATATTACAATAACTACATGTTAGGTAGGATAGTAAATGAAGGCAGGGAGAAGGCGGGAGACACGTCTTACCCCTCTAACTCAGCAGCCCTGGGCCTGGTCTGATAATATTGCCAGGTGTTCCAACATCACCAGAAACACCCTGCTAACACCTTGAAATTCTCTATATCATTCCCACTATCTGGGAAAGAAAGCCTTTGAAAACGTGTATTCATCCCGAGGCCTGGAAGGGGGAAGAGGCAGGGGTCACAGTACCCAAAGAAAAAGCCCATAAAACATTTTTGGTTGATTGCCTACCTCTGGTGACTGTTCTATGAGGGAGTCCTGTAAATAACTTTGGGTAACTGCCCCAACTTTAATTAACTGCCTCCTGTCACATGTTTGTTTTATAACAAGACGAACAAATAGAGTCTGGAGCAAGAAAAGGATTCAGTCATCCCCCCACCCCCATACCTAAGTTTGGGTAGTCACATTCCCCCATAAATCAATATTTAACTTCTTCATCCCTATCCCTTGAACTATATAAGTCCTCACTCTCACCACCTCTGTATTTGCTACCCTTGCTTTTTTACCACGCAAGCTGTGGCCCGTCTCCACCACCTTGGCAAGGCCCGTTCTCTTCCATGAGAGCATATCACTGCTAAACCCTGCTTGCACACTAACAGACTTGCTCATCTGAAATTATTTGCTGTGTCAGCAAGAAGAAGCCAGTTTGTCCTGTAACATGTAAACATGTATGGTGTATGGTGCCAGGTCAGCACTGGAAATATTGGGGGGGGGGGGAGTACTTTATAAACAATATGATTGTCTAGTGACTATGCTACGTACCTAAAACTCATACAAAATAACACTGAATATAAAATGCAATTGAAAGCTAAAATTTCAATTAAAAATAAAATTTAAAAGGATGTAAAACAATCATCAGTCTGGTCCCACACCATGACAGAATCCTGGGAACAGAAATGTAAAGTGGAGAAAGTTTCCTGACTAGAGTCATTGGACTATCCTGCTGCTGTCTGGGAGGAACTCCCTTGGTTTGCTTTTTCTCCCCCTGCTCACACCTGAAGTGCATATAGGTGCCCAAGACAAGCATTTGCAGCCTGCTTGCTGCTGGTGCAAGCCTTGAGCTCTTGGGATGTTTTATGACTTAAGCAGTTAAAGGCATCTTTCAGCCAGGCTTGTGGTTTCGTTGGCAATATAATTCTCTCAAAACCTCAGCAGAGTCAACATACTTGCTTCTAGGGAGTTCTAGGTAGCAAGCAGCAACCATGTCCTAAGTTTTTGCCTAGATGTATCATCCATATTTCTTGACTCCCTTGTCCCCATGCCTGTTTCCCTCAAATGAATAGCACTTACCTTGAGGCTATCTGAAACAAAAGACTAGGGGAGAAATAGAACAACATTTATCTATCTCTGCCACAAGGCTGAGTCCCTATTTTGTTTAACCAAGAGGTCTTAATGGTCTTCTTTTAAATTATCTCCTCTTCTTTGAAAACTGTAAACAATCAATTTCTAAAATCCTGGAAAGTTCTTTAATTTCTGCTATCAAACCCTTGCTTGTAATTACTTGCTATGAGCAGCAAGAAGCGGCCAGCAAGCACTGATATTCTAACTCACTCCATCTTCTGGTTCCAGAGCAACAAGCCCAGTATGCACGTGATCTTCCTCCCCAGTGATTGTATAAGGCAGTTTTACCGGACATATCACCAGCCTTCTAGACTGAGAGATCTATTTCTCTACTACTGTTGTGGGTCCAGTGAGTTTTTCATAGCTCCATATTTTATGTTTTTGTTAAAGCAGTACTTCACTTGAAAATGCTAATTCCTATAGTAGGTGATGTAGGTTGAATTGCTTTAATACATAGATAGTATGTGTTAAATATTTAAATAGTTATATAAATATTTATTAGTACCACTTTAATATTAATAACTGTATTAATATATCTACCTAAATAAGTAACTTTATGTATATATTTATATATATAATATATATATAAAAATTATATATATTATCTAATAACATAAAATGGTTCATAGTTTAAGCACACAAAAAGTTTACCTCTTAATCATACAGCTATTCATGGCTGGTATAATTTGTGGGTGGTTTTGCTCCTTAGAGGGATTACAAATATTGGGTCCTACCATTGTGTGATTAGAGATGGTATGGGAAGGGAAAAGAAAGATGAGGAGTCATATACCATTTCCGCTCAAATGACATTGTCAGGAACTTAGTCACATGATTATTTCCTAGCTGCAACGCTGGCTGGGACTCGTAGTCTAGCTGTGTGACCAGGCACAGAGAGTCATAAGGATCTGGGCAGTGGCAGCGGCTCCTCCTTGCCCTCCAATATTCAAATAAGTCTTGATCACACTCCAAGTCTCTGACTTCATATTCAACCCGAAGGATAGCAGAATATGCCTGAAATATGACTCTAGGAGCTCAGTACATGTTGCCCCAAAATACACCACTTTAATATATTGACTATTTGGAGCTGTATGTATTGAAAAACAGACAATGAATTCTTTCTCTGAACTCTCCTTATTTGCCTAAAGCCAGACTCTTCAAAAGGAACTCAGTTGTCATAAATTGTCTCTCTGGAAGTTTAACAGGGATAATTGGCTCATTACAGGAGAGGATACTGAAAGTAGACATCATACCAAAATACTGTCACAAACTGTCATTATAGGGCAAATTGGGTTCTTCTTGCTAACATGGTAAAAAATTACAGATCAGCAAGTCTATTAGCACGTAAGCAAAGTTTATGAGTGACACATTTTCATAGAAGAGAACAGGCCTTGCCAAGGTGGCGAAGACAGGGATAGGTTTATGGCAAGACCCTTGCATCCTTTGTCCTGAGGACTTACATAGTTGTCGGGATGAAGTGAGGGAATTACATATTGATTGGTGGGTAAAGGTTGTACCAGCTTCCCCCCAGGGTGTGTATGTGACATGTATGGGAAGTTTTAACCCAGAATTCTTCTCTTGCTCCGGACCACACTTGGTCATCTTGTAAAACAGGTATGTGACAGAAGGCAGTTCATTAAAGTTGAGGCAGTTATCCAAAGTTATTTATGAGTTATTTCTGTAAAACAGATAGTGACCAGAGGTAGGCAATTAATCCAAATTGTTTTATGAGCTTCTTCTTTGGGCACTGTGGACCTCACTCTTCACCTTCTAGATCTTAGAATGAATACACAGTTTCAAAGGCTTTCTTTCCTAGACAGTGGAAACAACACAGAATTTCAAGGATTCCCTTCCTCCTGTGCTAACATGGTGTATCTTGTGGTGTTGGAACACCTGAAAATCTTATCGGACCAAGCTCAGGACTGCTTAGTTAGTGGGTAAGATGTGTCTCCCTCCTTCTCCTGCCTTGATTTACTATCTTTCCTACCTAACACTATCCTACCTTCCATCTATAATCTTCTAAGGGCCCAGTCATCTTTCCTAAAAGTCATTCCTCTTTTATTTGTCTATTAAGATGGCATTTGCTGCTGAATTCTAATCCACTTTTGTAGTTATACATTTTTCCCTTGGTATTCCCCACATATACATGAGGTACACATGCTAATAAATGTCTGTTTTTCTCTTGTTTATCTTGTTTATCTTATATTACAGGGGTCTTAGGTGAGAACTCAGAAGAGTAGAGGGGAAATTACTTTTCCTCCTTTACAAACTCAAAATGAAGTCTTGCCCTTCTCTAGGAGGAAATGGCATGATCATCTACTTAGTGGCTTAAGCCAGAAACCTGAGTCCCCTCTGCCACTTTACCATACAGTTTATTTATAATTCCTGTCTTCTGTTTGTTCATTTTAAATAGCTAAGCAAAATTAGATTAATCATAATCCTTGGTTCATGACACTCTCTATGGCTTTTCCAATAACATCTTCTTATATCCCCCTCTGAAATAACTACTATCTCTGATCTTCTCTTTGTTTTTCCTTATGATATTTTTTCACATCTGTATGTATTCCAAAAATATGTTGTTTAGTTTTTAATATTTATTTAAAAAAAAGGAGTTAGGATGTTTGCAATCCTCTGGTACTTATCTTTTCACTCAATATTGCAATGTTACTACTTCTCCATATTATTGCATGGACCTATAATTTTAAAAATATATTGTTTGGAGGCAGAGGCAAAGAAGGGGAGCAGCTTAGACAAGAACCTAGTATAAAGGAACCATGGACATGGACAACAGGTGGGATTGACTTTGGGGGGAAAGGGTGGGTGGGGAGGGGGACAGAGGGGAGAAAAAAAGGGATGGATGTAATACAACAACAATAAAATTAAAAGAAAGAAAAAAATATATATATTGTTTCTTAATATTGCAAATATACCACATTTTATTCATATTCATTTCAGTGTTGCTGTTACAAACATAATTTTGTACATTCTTGTGCATATCTACTGTGTGCTTGTAAAAGAGTCTCTGTTGGGTATGTACCCTAGAAAGGATCTGTTGGTTGTAGGATTTAAGAATGTTCAAATTTATAAAATTATTTTAAATTGTTTTCCAAAGTGATCATTCCAATTATACTCCTATCAAAAAGGTTAAAAAAAAAATATTGATGCTCTATGGCCTTGCTAATATTTATTATTGTCAGATTTCTTCATTTTTTAAGAAAATTTTATTGTTGTTGTATTACATCCATCCAGATTTCTTCATTTTTATGGATAGAATTTATAGAATTTACCATAGTATTGGTTTGCATTCCCCAATTACTATTTAGTTTATCACCTACTCATATGTTTGTTTTTCTGTGGAATGATTCTCAAAGATATAAATGGAGATTCTTTTGGTGTTACATGAGGATTATCATATGTAAATAGTAAAATTTTTATTTCCTCTTTTTAATTATTATAACTTAAGCGCCTTTTTCCTATCTTATTTTGCTGGCAAGAATACCCAGTATAATGCTGATTAAATGGTGTAAATTCTTTTTTTAGTTATGATTTTAAAGGAAATACTTCAAACACTCTCCTATTTAGTACTCTTTTGTTATTACTGTTGTTGAATATAAGCCATTTATCAGATTAAGGACATATTCTGTTTTGAATTTACTAGGATTTTTAAAATCATGAACTTACTTCAAATTTATCAAATAAATCATCTGCATATTTGGAGATGACATTATAGACCCTCAAACATGTAATATGCATTTCAGGCTGTCAGAGAAATGTCATGTTTTAGAATGCTGCCTAAAATAAGTCCTACTTATTTTCCAAGGACAATTCTTCAATGCATCGAGACTCAGAGAGCAGGCTAACAGCTTTGGGTAGGGGAGACATAAGGAACTCATGCATGCAGACAACAGTGTGGTGATTGCAGGGGTGGGGGTGTTGGGTGGAAATGGAAGAGGGTATAAGGAGGATAAATGGTAACAGGGGAAAAAAGAAAAAAGAAAGAAAATGTTCTTGGAGGAACAGTCATATTTAGAGATACGCACACAAAAAGAAGTGAGTGAAGTAGGGGGGAAAAGTAACAGCAAAGAAACAAATTAAAAAAAAAAAAAAACCTAACCAAGCATTCAGTATCCTGGAATGGCTCATGGAAGGTGACAGAAAATGTTGAATAGTTGAGGACAATGAATATTGTCTATCATTTTCTTAGAAAAATTCCCCTTTCATTTTCTTTTGAAAACCTGTACTTTTCAGAATATTCTATTTTTGTCACAGTTGGAATTTAAAGTATGCTTTATTCTAAAGGCCTCTGTTACATTGTGGGTTATGACCTAACTCAGGATATTCATGATTCCAATAGCTTATTCATTTCTGTAATCCAACCATGCAAAATATAGAGGGAGGAAAGAAGTGTTTATTTACACTTGAATTCATTGGCACAGGGGAGTTCTGTACCATCTTGATACACACACGTGGCATCTAAACTCTCAGGCCTAATTTGAATTGGGAAGTTGAATAGTAATGACCTCTTGTAGCTCAGAGAGCATAAAACCATTAGTTTACTATCATCCATACCGTATCTCAAAGCTTTCTAAATAAGAGGAGAAATCACAAATTCATCTCAGGTACAAACTGTATGTTTTACGGATAAGTAACGGTCAGGGCAGCCTGGAAAACAGTTGATAATTGAAACTGAACTCATCGCTGCTCAATAAACTCTCCATTCTCATTAGTGATACATCTCATAGATTTCTTTCTGGCACCCAAGTTGAATTTTATGACCCCACTGTTGTGGTGTGCATCGAAAAAGCCAGCCAATAAGGGATTCTCTGTGATATTTTCAACCCATACACTGTGTCAAATGATCCATTGGGACCAATTTTATGAGAATGGTTCCCAAATTCATGCATCATCAACTGAGCAAGTAATGCACTGTCACAACCTTCCAGTTCCCTGAGATCTAGGCAATTTATCTCCTGGGAAACTTTTATAAATGAACATAGTTTTTCCTACATAATGAAGAAAAATGAAATATACCCGTATAGTCATGTCTTCAAAAAAAATGGTGGAGGGGCTTATGAGAAGAGATTAAATGAGTTTAGAGACAAATACAGGGGGAAATAATAATAGCCTATGAATATTTGAATGAAATATAAACAGAAGAGAGTGAAATTACAGTATTTAAAATGGCCCAGTAGGGGATAACTAAGAGTAATGGGATGAAAATAATGGAAACATTTAGGCTTATTCTCAGCAACATCTTGCTGGCAGTTAGATGATAGACTCATCTCCTGAGGCATGTGACAGAATTGCTGTCACCTTGGGAATCTGAATCTGGAGTGGAAAAATACATAGATTTGGTAGCAGACAGCAACTGCAGTAGCAAAGACATGGAGTCAGACTCATTTGTTCTGTTTTTTATATCTTGAAATGTTGTGATTCTCAAGATAAATAATGCTCAGTGACTGTCCTTGTTTACCTCAGCATCTGTGTATGCATCATTTATAAAGCTTCATGTATATCCTCAGAGAATGATTTGTCTGATTTATGCTCTTATAGAGGATAATATTTTTCCTCATCAACAATACATTTTTATTCTAGTTACTGGTTCTATGTGTCATTTTTGATGTGTGTCTCATGCTTTTGATTATAATACGTATCCCCAGATATGTACAATGTACACGAGTGACACCACACAAACAGTGGGGAGGAAGTGGCAAAGGACATGTTGGGTATCAAAATGCCATTATTTGCAGACATGTAGCATGCACAGGGAACTGTCATTTGGTGCCAGTGGGTCAACTTCAAGGATCCCATGGACACCCTCAAGTAGTCTGAAATCTTTGGTGTGAGTTTAGGCTCTGTTTTGGGAAGGGAGAGAGGCATAGTTGTAGCATTCGTTAGCTTCTAAGTCAGATGCTCAAGCCCCCAAATTTAAAAATGAAAGGGAAGGTGAATATTTGAACCACAGAGTCATTGAAATTCTATTTCTATGACTTTTTGTGATGCTGTGAGAAAATGTAAAAATATGTTAGCATTTATTTCTGAGAACTAAAGATATTTTCATTATTGTATAGATCTTCTTGTAAAGTCTCTGATCATAGCTTTAGAAAGAGGAAATGAGATATCTGTATGCCTCATCTCAGGATATGGGACACACTCTACCTGGTCACATTTCAGCAGAAAATTTTAAAATCATCTAAAACCAATCATACTATCCAGAAATAACTATTATTACCATTTGGTGGAGGCCATTCCGAATGTCTCTGTGTATATATGATACATTATTTTAAATAGGAAAAACTCTGTCAAAATGGCATTATTATATAAATACTAGTTATCAGAAGGGGTAATTAAAATTTATGCAAATTTAACAAAAATAAAAGAGACTCAAAGAAACAGACGGAGTTAAATATAAAATTTTCACAGTATAATGTATTGCTTTGCTCAATGATCCTTCTAAAGTTAAAAAATAGTGTTGTGAAAAACAGTAAAAGATTGATTGCATTATTCTTTTAAAAATAATATTACAATTTTATCTCTTACCCTACTTATTAAAATATTAAAAAACTAGCATTCATTCTACTATGTTCTCTAACCACCACTCCCAGTCCTCTAATATAGTCATATTTTAACATTTATTTCAGCTCTGAAATTCCCTTTTATTTATTTTAAAATTGTACTGAAGCTCTTGTTTTATTTAATTACTTAATAAGATACTCTAGTACAAAACATTTATGGGGGAATTTATTTCTGATCTTTGAGTTTTCTTTTTATTTCATATTGGGTTCATCGATTATTATTTCTATTTCTCTCTATTGGAAAATAGTCTCACTCTAGTTACCTTGCTTAAGAATCTGATTTAATTGACCATTATTGTTCCTTGTGGAGAAAATTCTCTTTATCCAGATGCTCTCATCTGTTACTTTCCAGCCTACACTGGCTGCTTTTACTTCTTGTGGTTCAATACTTTGTGTTTGAGTTTAGGGTTACAGAATCAAAATTATGTTCATTTTTGCTGAAAAGACTTCCTAGGAACACAATCCTCTGAATATACCATTGATTAGTAATGTTAGAATGGGGTTATTGATACACCCTAAAAATTGTCTAATACTACTGGCCTTGATAAAATGCTTTGAAAAGAGTTAATAATTTTTTGTTTGCATAAGTTTCTGGCTTTGTTTTTTTAGAAAAAGACCTTTCTTTGTGACTGCCATGAGAAAGATGTGTCTGCCCCATTCACAGACTGATTTACAAAAAATCTGGTTAATTGAATTTAGGCCAATAACCAAGTTTTTGTTCACTCAAAAAGAAAATCATTAAATTCAACTTTTAAGACATCTAACTAGTTTAAATGTAAGAAAATCATAATTCATACTATGATGTAAAAATAATAAACTTTACTAAGGGATAACTCACAGATATAATTATATACATTTAAGGTGTACAATGTCATGATTAGATGTACATATGCATAATGAACATTTTGACTATTAAAAGGCACTGTGGCCCTGGCTGGTGTGGGTCAGTTGGTTGGAGCATACTCCCATAATAGAAAGGTGGTAGGTTCCATTCTTGGTCAGGGCACACAGCTAGGTTGTGGGTTTGTCCCCAGTCAGGATGTCTGTGAGAGGCAACTGATTGATGTTTCTCTTTCAATGTCAACATTTCTCTCCCACCCTTCCCTTCTAAACTCAGTAAGCCTGTCCTCTGGTGAGGATAAAAAAAAGGCACTATGCATTGGTAAAGGATCAGTTCAGTTGACAACGGAAACAAAATATTTCTGAATACTGCAGATAAACCAGCATAAAATGTGTTTATTTGACATTAGTCTATCTAATGAATTACCCAGAAAACTGCCCTCCCAGCTCGACTTTGTCTATACAGAGAGCATATTTGATATGGTAATTATCAGCCAGTTGAATGAAATCCACACAAAACTTCAGTCTTCTAACCTAAAAGGAGTCAGGAATTCTCAGAGCCTCAGACTGGTAACTATCTTATTCAAATCTTTCTCACTCCAATAGGAAACTGAGGCTCAGGGTAGAAAGTAACTTGCTTTGGGTGCATGAGGGCAAAACCTGGCTGCTTTCACTCCTGATCTAAAATCCTGTCCGCTTTGCCACACAAGCTCTAGCTCAGATCAATGTTTTCTCAAATTCAGGTGTTGGAACACCCGAGAGGCTCTTAGACCCTTTCAGGGAAATGAGCCTGTGAATGTGTGATTTATAGCTGCAATAATGCTTAGCCTAAAAATGCCCAAGGAAAGAAAAGAGGCTGTGACAGGTACTGCATGAATGAAACTGAGGCCCATTTATACACCTAGGCATTGTGACTCCTTCATCAGAAAGACAAAGATAGGGGTGGAGAATAATTTAGAGAGCATGTAAGAGATTATGGAGGGCATTTTGAAATATTGCTATTGCCTATTTTTATTCTGTCTGGTAGAAATAGAAATAAAAAAGAAATTCACATTGTGAAAAGGCATTAATTTTAGACACAACTGGAGTAAATATGTGGAACATTTTTTTCTAGCAGGTTTAATGTACCTTAGTCAAATTATATATTTGTGGTTAAAATAATAAATCCTCTCTAAGAAATAATAGCAAATAAAAAGAATAAGGAAGTGATGTTAAAATATCTGTAATATCTACTGTTAGGTAAAAAGAACCACAATGTAGAATATTTATTATATTATATATTATATTAATCATATTATATTATATATATTGAAAGGTTGAATACTACGACATCTACATGTGTTTATATAATATATACACAAATAATATATATTTATATATGTATTTACATAAACTTTATATATATATAATACTATAATACCTATATATGTATTTATATAAATATACAGGGTGCACATGATCAATTGGCAATAACTTTGCATCTCCTTATTTCACATGCTTATTAATTTTGAAAAACTATGTTTCTAAGGTTATGATTTAGCATGATTATTTCAGATATAAAGTATTAAATTCTGAGAGCAACTCTCATGTCAAAGGAATACAATGTTAAAGCAACCATAATTTCTGGACTGCGTGCAGGGACACTGCTAAGGAAATTATGGACTTCAACAACATCCCTTTACAAACAGGTGACAACGTGAAGGTGTATGATGTTGATCCAGATGTTGCCACACCAACAAGGGAAATGCATAAGGTACGCAAGGAACACAAGTGCAGATATTGTACACAGAATCCAGGAGATCATCAAGGAAGATCCAGGATGCTTACCTTGATCTTTTGAGAGAAGCAGTTTTACTGTGGATGAAACAAGCTACAAATGGACATAATTTTCTCTTCCAACAAGATGGCACACTAGCACAGAACACCAAAAAAGTGCAAGAATTTCTCAGTGTCAGTGTTCCTGAATTCTGGTCAAAGGAAATCTGGCCACCTAGTTCACCAGATGCACATCCTTTAGACTATTATGTATGGAGCGTTTGTGAGAGAGAAGTTAATAAACAACCTCATTCCAATAGAGGCTGTTAAAGCTAAGATTGAAAACATAATGATGTCCATGGTTAAAGAAAAGTGAATTAAAGCATGCTCAAGTTTCCAAAGTCAAATTGAGTCTATTATTGCAGCAAATGTAGACTTTTTGGAACAATTTTAAAAATAATGACTATGTTTATGTACTTACATATAAGAATACATTTATTTCAAAATATAACACTTTTGTGGTATGTTGTTTATTTTACTAAAATTTTGCCAATTGATCGCATGCACCCTATATATACAAGTCCCTATGTATTTCAATGTATGTATAAAGTGTTATATATAAATGCATAGGAAAATATCACAGATGATATACTCTAGATAGTAGTTCTAAATGAGGACAGAGTTTACCCTCTTCAGGGACATTAGACAATGTCTAGACATGTTTTTGGGTATTACAAATGAGGGCAGGGGGAAGCTACTGGCATCTAGGGGATAAAAGTTAGGGATTCTATGAAACATCCTTCAGGACAGCCCTCAACAAAGAAGAATGTCACTGGCAATGTCAGTCAGTCAGTTAGTTGTGTTCTGAAACTTCTAGATTGATCACAATGTTTGTCTCTGGAGGGTCAAGTGGAACCTAGGAGCTAGATTGTTTGAACTTTAAGCAGAACTTCCACTAGTACTATTTGTACTTCCAGTAGTGAGAATGTATTAATATATTACTGATGCATTTTTAAAAAGTGAGGCTTAAAATACAATAGAGCCCTGGCTGGTGGCTCAGTGGATAAGGTGCCAGCCTGCAAACCCAAAGGTTGCTGGTTCGATTCCCAGCCAGGGCAACATAACCAGGTTGCAAGCCAGGTCTCCAGCCAGGTCTGTAGCTGGAGGCAGGTGAAAGGCAACCATACCTTGATGTTTCTCTCCCTCTCTGCCTCTCTCCCTTCCCCCTCTCTCTGGAAATAAATAAAATCTTAAAAAAAAAAAACAACAAAAAACAATACAATACAATACAATAGATGTCCAATGTATTGCCAAATTTAGATTTTCCCTTAAGTCTATTAACAGGAAAAATGTAATGATTCTTTAAAAGAACTTGATGATAAGTTTTATTTTAATGGTAGTCTGCTCTTTTGAGAACAAACCAAAATTCTGTTTCTCTAGGGTGAATGGCATTTTATGGAATGTAAATGAAATTTGTTGATTGGAAAAGATGTCAAATCCTGTTGAAACTTTTGCAGTTGCTAATCCTCATAGGGCTTATAAAGATATCTACTTAGAGTCTCTGTATTTGATTAATAAGAACCTCTCCATCATTACTCTGAAGTGTGTATACATGGGTATGTGCTTTTTAAAGTATGTACTTGGGTATTTTTGTTGGTGCACTATTTCATATGCCAGCCTTCTGTACTTGTTATTATAAAATATTGCTGGCAGATGGAAGGTTGAATAAAATACTGAAATAAATATCTATGTAGATATCAATTAGGATGAACAGATAGATATTTGCCACATTGAATTTAAATTTCACTCCTTTTTTTTTTTAAAAAAAGATTTTATTTATTATTTTCAGAGATAGGGGAAGGGAGAGAGGCAGGGAAACATCAACGTATGGTTGCCTTTCACCTGACTCCAGCTAAGGACCTGGCTGGAAACCTGGCATGCAACTGGTTATGTGCCCTGGCTGGGGAATCAAACCAGCGACATTTGGATTTGAAAGCCGGTACCAATCCACTGAGCCAACAGCCAAGGGCTTCACTCCCTTTTTGACTGTGCTTTCTCTCTTTAGAAAATATAGCATTACAGGTAAAACTAAAGACCTATTTATTCTTGTACCTTCTCTACCCAGAAATAACCCTTGTTTGGAACTTGATTTATAATTCTTCCCATCTATGTTTTTACTTTAAAAATAGAATTATCTATCAAATTAAATTAAGTTTTCTTTCAAAGTTTAGGTGAATGGTGTCCTCCTGCATTATCTTTTCTTTCATGATTACATCAATTCAGGTGGACACAAGTAATTCTAGTTCATACATTTAAAATGCTATGTGTATCATATTGCATCATGTGAAAATATTACATTTAGTTAATTTAAAAAAACTATTATAATGTTACAATGAACATCACTATTCATGTAAGCAAATACAGGGTAGAGCAAAAGAAGCTTTACAGCCCTGGTTGGTGGCACAGAGGATAAGGTGTCAGCCTGCGAACCCAAAGGTCACTGGTTCAATTCCCAGCCAGGGCTCATAACCAGGGTGCAAGCCAGGTCTCCAGCCAGGTCCATAGCTGGAGGCAGGTGAAAGGCAACCATACATTGATGTCTCTCTCCCTCTCTGCCTTTCTCCCTTCTCCTCTCTCTAAAAATAACAAAATATTTAAAAAAAGAAGCTTTTTTAATCATATGGAATATAATAATAAATAATAATACAAGAATAAACTGTGTTTCACATACTGACATCTATAAACCTATTTTTGCCCCACCCTGTATTTTCAGAAAGGAAACTGCTAAACCATGATGTATACACAACCTTGAATGTTTGCCAGATAGCAAATAAATACTCTGCTCTTCAATTTCAGCTACTTTATAGCCTCATTAAAAGGGTATGGTCTTTTGTCTTCATATCCTTGCAAACACTTGGTTCTTTAATGGCAAAAATTACTCTGATGGGTACAAAGTAGTATTTCATTTACTTTTGTTTTGATTTTCTAATTACTAGTCATATAACAACTTTAAATCTTTTATTCATAGTGTATATTATGGGTACTAAAATTTTGTCTATGATACGTGATATAAATTTATCAATTTTTTGTTTTATGGATTATACTTTTGGCATCAAGTCTAAGAACTCCTTACTTATTCTTAAGACACCAAATATTTTCTTTAAAGTTTTTTACCATATTTTTTCCATAAGTTCTAGAGTTCGGTGCTTTACATTTTAGTTTATGATCTACTTTTAAGTTAATTGTTGTATAATATGTGGAAGTAAGGCTCTGCAGAGCAACAGCAATCCTGAGAAAGAACAAAGTTGGAGGAAACATGCTACCAAATATCAGACTATACTACAAGGCCATAGAGATCAAAACAGAATGGTAGTGTCATAAAAACAGATCTATGGCACATAATAGGGAATCCAGAAATAAACCCACACCTTTATAGTCAATTAATATTCAACAAAGGAGGCATGCATATAAAATGGAGTAAAAATAATCTATTCATTAAATGGTGTTATAAAATTTACACAGATACATGCAAAAAAATTGAAATTAGACCACCTTCTTTCACCATGCACAAGAATAAACTCAAAATGGATTAAAGACTTAAATGTAAGATTTGAAACCGTAAAATCTGAGAAGGAACCAAAGGTAATAATATTTCAGACATTGTTTGTAGCAATATTTTTTCTGATACATCTCCCTGGGCAAGAGAAACAAAAGAAAAAATTAAAAAATGGGACTACATCAACCTAAAAAGTTTTTGCACAATAAAGTAAACCATTAACAAAATGAAAAGAACCCACTGAATGGGAGAACATATATGCCAATGATATTTCTGATGAGTTAATATTCAAAATTTATAAAGAACTTATACAACTCAGTGTCAAAAAGCCCAAACAATCCTATTAAAAACTGGGCAAAGGACCTGAAATAGACACTTCTCCAAAGACAACATACAAATGGCCAATAGGCATATGAAAAGATGCTTAATGTCACTAATCACTGGAGAAATGCAAATCAAACCCACAATGAGATATTACCTCACTCCTCTTAGAATGGCTATCCTACGTGCTGGCAAGAACGTAGAGAAAAGGAAATCCTTGTGCATTGTAGGTGGAAATATAGATTGGTGCAGCTATTGTTGAAAACAGTATGGAGTTTTCTCACAAAATTAAAAATAAAATTGCTTTATGACCTATTGATTTCACTTTAGGAAATACTTATATAGCTGAAGAAACAGAAACACTGATTCAAAGGAATATATGCAGTCTTATGTTCATTGCAGCATTATTTACAACAGCCAAGATCTGGAAGCAGCCCAAGTGCCCATCAGTAAATGAGTGGATAAAATGCTATAGAACTTTTACACAATGGAATGTTAGTCATAAAAAGGAAATCTTACCATTTGCAATAATATGGATGGACCTAGAGAGTATTATGCTAAATTGAAACAAGCTAGTCAGAGAAAGGCAAATATAGTATGATTTCACTTATATATGGAATCTAATGTACAAAATAAACAAAATAGAAGCAGACTCATAGATGCAGAAAACAGACTGACAGCTGTTAGAGGAAAGGGAGTTTAGGAGGCCGGGTGAAAATGTGAAGGGATTAAGCAAAAAACAAAAAACAAAACAAAACAAAAAAAACACCTCATAGATTCAGACAATTAGCAGTATGATGATTACTAAAGAGAAAGGGGATGGAGGGAGGTAGAAAAAGTAGAAGAGGGTAAAGGCGGGATAAGTGGTGTTAGAAGGTGACTAGACTTTGGGGGGTGATCCCACAATACAATATACAGATGATGTATTATAGAATTATACACCTGAAACCTATATAATTTTATTGACCAATGTCACCCCAATAAATGCAATAAAAATTTTTAAAAAACAACTATTTCTTTTTTCTCTATTGTTTTTCTGTTTTTAATTTCATTGATTTCTCTTCACATTATTTCCATCTTCCTGCTTGCTTTTAGTTTATTTTTCTAGTTTCTTGAGGTAGAAATTGGAGGCATTTCTTCTTGTCCCATGTTTGCAGTTAGTACTATACTAAATTTTCTTCTCAATCATCCTGCTTTGCCTCTATACCACATATTTGCATGTGTTGCCTTTTCATTTTCATTCAGATCAATACATTTAAAAAAGTTTTCCCAAGACTTAATCTTTGACTTGTACATTATCTAGAATTGTGCTATCTATCTATCTATCTATCATCTATTTATGGTTTTCAAGTGTTTGGAGATTTTACTGGTACCTTTCTTTTATGAATCTCTCTTAGATTCCATTGTGGTCAGAGAAACTTTATCATTTCAATTTTTTCAAATTGGTTGAAGTTTGTTCTATAGTCAAAGATATATTCATTTTGTAAAAAATTTTAATGTTGCTGTTAATACATCTATCCCCTTTTTACTCCCCTATGCCCCCTTCACCACTGACCCACTTCTCACCAAAGTTTATCCCACTTGTCCATGTTGATGATTCTTTCATGCTAGTTCCTTGACTAAACTGCTCCCTTTCTTTGCCTCCTCCTCCCCCCTCCTCCCTCCCCTCTGCCCACGGAAGATCTATTCATTGTATTCATGTATCTGGTTCTGTTTTGTTTGTTTGTTTTGTTCATTATTGTCCCGCAATGGGTGAAATCATATGGTATTTGTCTTTCACTGACTGGCTTATTTCACTAAGCATAATACTTTTCAGTTCCATCTATATGGTTGCAAAAGGTAGGAGTTCCTTCTTTCTTTCTGCTGTGTAGTATTCCATTGTGTAAATGTACCAAAGTTTTTTGATTCAATCATCCACTGATGGGCACTTAGGCTGTTTCCAGCACTTGGCTATTGTAAATAGTGCTGCTATGAACATAGGAGTATATAGGTTCCCCTGAATTGGTGTTTCAGGATTTTACAGGTATAATCCTAGTAGTGGAATCTCTGGGTCATAAGGCAGTTCTATTCTTAGTTTTTTAAGGAAATTCCATACTGTCTTCCATAATGGCTGCACCAAGTCTGCATTCCCACCAGCAGTGCACCAAGGTTCCCTTTTCCCCACATCCTCGCCAGCAATTGTTGTTTGTTGATTTGTTGATGATGGCCATTCTGACAGGTGTGAGGTGGTATCTCATGGTAGTTTTAATTTGCATCTCTCTGATGGCTAGTGATGAGCATTTTTTCATGTGCCTGTGGGCCCTTTGTATGTCTTCCTTAGAGAAGTGTCTGTTTAGATCCTTTGCCCAGTTTTCAACTGGGTTGTCTCCCTGGTGTTGAGTTGTATTAGTTCTTTATATGTTTTGGAGATCAAACCCTTGTCTGAGGTGTCATTGACAAATATGTTTCCTCATATGGATTTGTTTCCTTTTTATTTTGTTGATATTTTCTTTGGCTGAGCAGAAGCTTTTTAGTTTGATATAGTCCCATTTGTTTATTTGTTCCTTTATTTCCCTTGCCTTGGGAGATACTTCAGTGAAAATTTTGTTGTGTGGGATATCTGCAATTTTTTTTGCCTACATTTTCCTCTAGGGCTTTTATGGTGGCACTGCTTATGTTTAAGTCTTTTATCCATCTTGAGTTTACTCTGGTGTATGGTGTAAGTTCATGGTCCAGTTTCATTTTTTGACATGTGCCTATCCAGTTCTCCCAACAGCACTTGTTGAAGAGCCTATTTGTGCTCCATTTGATGTTCTTTCCCTCTTTGTCGAATATTAGTTCCCAATAGAGTCCTGGGTTTATTTCTGGGCTCTCTATTCCATTGATCTGTTTGTTCTTGTGTCAGTAGCAGACTGTTTTGGTTACTATGGCTTTGTAATATAGTTTGACATCTGATATTGTGACTCCTCCTACTTCGTTCTTCTTTCTCAGGATTGCTGTAGCTATTCGGGGTAGTTTTTTGACTCTATGTGAATTTTTTAAGTGTTTGTTCTAATTCTGTGAAATATGATGTTGGTATTTTAATAGGGATTGGATTGAATCTATAGATGGCTTTGGGTAGTACGAACATTTTAATGATGTTAATTCTTCCCAACCATGAGCATGGTATGTGCTTCCATTTTTTGGTATCTTCATTAATTTCTTTCTTTAGTGATTCATAGATTTCTGAGTATAATTTCTTTATTTATTTCCTTGGTTAACTTGATTCCTAAGTACTTTATTTTTCTTGTTGCTATGGTAAATGAGATTTGTTTTCTAGCTTCTATCTCTGATGTTTCATTGCTGGTGTATAAAAATGCCTTTGATTTCTGGATATTGACTTTGTATCCAGCTATTTTGCCAAATTCAGTTATTAGGTGGAATAGTTTTTAAGTGGAATCTATAGGATTTTCTATGTATAGTACACTACAATGTCATCTGCAAATAATGAGTTTTACTTCCTCCTTTCCAATTTGGATGCCTTTGAAGGAAAATTTTCTAATATTGTTCTATACCATTCTTTCTTCACTAATTTTTGGACTTCTATTGCCTTTTGTTAGACACCTTTATTATTTTCCATAGATCCCACACTCATTTCTCTATTTCCTATTGTTCTTTTATTCATTCAGAATAAATATTTTATTATTAATAAATTTTAATTATCCCCTGGCCGGTGGCTCAGTGGATAGGCACCGGCCTGTGAACCCAAAGGTCACTGGTTCAATTCCCAGTCAGGACACATAACCAGGTTGCAAGCCGAGTCTCCAGCTAGATCTGTTGCTGGAGGCAGGTGAAAGGCAACCATACATGGATATTTTTCTCCCTCTCTGCCTCCCTCCCTTTCCCTCTCTCTAATAATGATAAATTTAAATTTTATCTTTTTAGAAAGATAAAAATAAATTTTAATTAATAAAATCTTCTAATTGATGACATATTTTAATGTGTTTCTGTTTCATTCTTAATATTATTTTTTATGTTCTAGCATTTCTAATTATTTTTTCTTTATAAATTTTACTTTTCTGAAGAAATCCTCCATCTAGTTTACTAAACATATTAATTGCAATTATTTTAGCCAACATTGTGGTCTTCTAAGGATTTGTTTCTGTGATCTTTTATGCTTTTTTTTTTTTTTTAATTTGGCACTGTTGGCAAGGCTGAAACTTTAGTTGAATGTTTGCTATTGCATGTAAAAAAATGTGATTATCTTAGGCTTTGATACTATTATTTTCCTTCAGGGAACATTTACTCTGCTTTCTGGTAGGTGATTAAAGTAGGGACAGAATATCTAATTCAGTTTGGGATCAAGATCGTTTGAAATGGAATTTCAGTCTTTGTGATAAGTAATCTAATTCTTGTTCACTTTTACCCCTATGGAATAGCCTTGTTAGAGTCCTAATTAAAAGTTTAGATCCTCAACAGACTCTTCCCTTTATGCTTGGTCTGCAATTCCAATTCTTGTTTCCCCAACTATGTGAAACTCTAGAGAGCTCTGCTCAGCTTTTCAGACCATTGGCCACTGCTCTTTAAAATTATTTTATTACTTTTAGAGAGAGGGGAAGGGAGGGAGACCAAGAGGGAGAGAAACATCAATGTGTGGTTGCCTTTCACCTGCCTCCAGCTACAGAGCTGGCTGGAGACCTGGCCTGCAACCTGGTTACGTGCTCTGGCTGGGAATTGAACCAGAGACCTTTGGGTTCACAGGTCAGCACCTATCCATAGCCACTGCTCTTTAATTTTTTTCCTAGGATCTCCACTCTGTGCCACTTACATATGAGTAAATACCTTAAAGGGAAAAAATACGTCACAGATCTACTGAGCTATCAGAGCTTTCCCTCTCTCTATGATACGAAGTCCTCAAGTCCTGGCTGCTTTTCTGGGTCTTCAATGTCTTCAACACATTCAAAAACTGTTTGGGGTAAATTATCCCATCCTTAACAGAATTGATCTGCAATAAACTACCCCACTATAACTAGTAATGGGAATCCTTTTCCTTCACTGACCTTTCTTTTAGAGTTTAGACCAAGGAACTTTGAGGGGTTTCTTTGTATTCTATAAGGAATTTTTATTGTTACTCTCTTATAGTTGTCCCATTTTTTCTCCCTTTGCCCTCCTCTGGCCAGCCCACTCCCTGCTCCCATAGTTAATCCCATACTATTGTCCATGTCCATGGGTCATTCATAAATGTTTTTTGACTACTCCCTTCCACTTTGTTTCACCATTACTCCTCTCCCTTTCCCCTCGGCCACTGTCATTCTGTTCCATGTTTCCATGTCTCTGGTTCTATTTTGCTCATTAGTTTATTTTGTTCATCAGATTGCTCTTTTTTAAAATTTAATTTTATTGTTATATTACATTCATCTCATTCCCCCCGCCCTCTGCTCTCCACTTCCCCATACTCCCAATTCCTCCACCCACAGTCAATCCCACATGTTGTCCATGGGTCATCCATGCTAGCTCCTTGACTAAATTGTTCCCTTCTTTGACTCCTTCTCCCCTCTCACCCGCCAAGTTCTCTCTGCACATGAAAGCCTATCTGTTCTTTGTATTCATGTCTTTAGTTCTGTTTTGCTTGCTTGTTTATTTGTTCATTAGTCTCCTGTATTAGGTGAGATCATATGGTATTTAATTTTTGCTGTCTGGCTTATTTCACTACGCATGATAACATCCAGTGCCATCCATGCTATCACAAATGGTAAGAATTCTCTCTTTCTGCTGCATAGAAAGAGAGAACCTAAGAACCTAAGAATAAATTTAACCAAGAAGATAAAAGACCTGTAGAGAGAAGGTGGCGACAGAGTAGAGAGCAATGCTGATGGTGTTCTCGAGTACCAAAGCAGCTAGAGGACAAGATAGGGAGCGTGAGACATCTTCAGGACCCTAGGAATTGGAACGGGCAGCATCTGGACACGGGAGCACAGCCCAGAGGCAGAGGAGGCCAGCATGACAGTAGGCGAGGCGTTCCTGACTGACCTGCCGGCGGGCCGAGGTCGGCTCTGGGCAGGGGCGGCTCTGCCCAGAGGGGTGAGTTTGACTGAGGCCAGCTCCGGGCTCCCTGGCGACTGGAAGTCTCAACAGTGAAGTGCGGGCTACAAGGGCAAACGCCGTAGGGAAGGTGGAATTGAACTCTTGCAGGGGAGGGACTGTGTGAGAGACTCACTCCAGCAACAGGGAGAGGAAGCTCCTCACAGGGCTAGAGGAGGAGGAGAAGAGTCCTGCAGGAAGCCGGAGCAGGGGAGCGGGGAAGTGCACCGGTGGGGTGGCGAGAGGGCCGAAAAGGGTGCTGCTGGGCCACCGAGGAAACAGCAGCTAGAAGCCCCTGCGAGGGGGAGGCCCAGCCCTGCGCAACCACACAGGCCCCCAGGCTCCACGGGAAACTCCAAAGGGCGAGCCGGTGAACCCAGAACTAGCAGTGGGGGCAACTGACCCGCCATTGCTGGAGACAAAGGCCGCACCGCCCCCACCTGGGAGGGGCTCATCGCAGAGGCCACGTAAAGGAATCTGCAGAGAGCTGGTTGGCTTGGAGGAGTGGTGCCCGCCCTGGAAGGGTGGGACAGTGTAGGCGGACCCTGGACAGTGTTGACGGACAGGGGCGGCCTCCTCCCGGAACTGCGGGGGCGGGACCAGTCGTCATAGGGACCAGCGAAGTTGCTGGCTGCCCTGCAGAAGTGCTGGGTGCACGTCCGGGGCAGGAACCTCCGCCAGGAGTGGGAGGGGGCACCCTGCGGGCTCCAGAATACCGGCAGCCCTAAAACCCAGCCAGGCTGTGGAAGGCCCAGCCTACCTGGGGGCGGACACTCAGAATCAGCCTTCACTGTGACAATCAGAGGCCCTGCCACACACCAAGACTGGATAGGATATAGACTACAGACTGTAAAGTCCTGACCAAGAAAAAGAGGCAGCATCAGGAAAGGGATTGCTGCCAATCTCAAGCACCTGAGTTATACCGAGAGCAATATGAACTATTAATCCCCAACGTATCCTTTACAAAACCTACTTCTCACATATTCTTAACCCCCACTCCCCCCATACCTCAATCCACCTAAATACCCAAGACCCTCCCCCTACTCTCAAATTAAAGTCTACTCACTCTGTGGCTATAACGCATTCCTAGTCCTCAATCTAAGCATTCCTCCCTTCCCCAGCCACCTAAACCTTTTATTCTTTTCTTCCTTCCTCTTCCTTTTTTTTTTTTTTAAATTTTTTCTTTTCCTTTTCTTCCTGGTAAAGCCCACAGGTTCTGGCTCCACCTGGACCAATCAGAAATCATAAAGGGGGAACAGACACCTAAAACCTTTCTTTATTAATACTGATTTCTCTTTGTCTTGTGACTTTCTCCCACTTTTTTTTCTCTTATTTTTCTTTCTTTCTTTCTTTCCTTCCCTTCCTTCCTTCCTTCCTTCCTTCCTTCCTTCCTTCCTTCCTTCCTTCTTTCTTCCTTTCTTCCTTTCTTCCTTTCTTTCTTTCTTTCTCCTTTCTTTTCTCCCTGGCTTCACCTGGACCAAACAGAGACCATAAAGGGTGAACAGACACCTGAACCTTTTCTTTATTAATATTGATTTCTCTTTCTCTTGTGACTTTTCCCCTTTTTTTCTTTCCTTTTTTTTTCCTCTGCTAAAAGTCCTCAGGTCCAGGCTCCATCTGGACCACTCAAGGATTATTAAGGGTGAACAGCCATCTAAACCCTTTCTTCTTATTATTATTATCATTTTTTTATCTTTTTTCCTTTTGCATTTTTTTTTTTGTTTGGTTTGGTTTGGTATTTTGTTTTTGGGTTTTTGTTGTTGTTTGTTTGTTTTTGTTTTTGTTTCTGCTAAAAGCACACAGGCCCAGAATACAACCAGACAGCTCAAATAAAGGACACACCAAGAACAGCAAGTGGAGAAAATCTGGGAGACGGCAACACTGAACTCCACAAATCTCCTATCACAGAAGGGTGCTCAACTAAGGCAAGGAAGCAAAGCAGGTTAACCCAAGGAAAGAACAAAAATAAATAAATAAATAAAAAGCAAGAACAGACACCCAAAATGGGGAAAAAAAGAATCAGTCCGTCACCAAAAGGAAAGGAAGAATCCCCAGAAAGAACACAAAATGAAACAGAGGCACCTGGAATATCAGATAAGGAATTCAAAAGAATGATGATAGAGAAGCTCAGAGAGCTCAGCGACATCAAAGAAAACTGTAAACAACTCCAGGAGAACTACAAAGAACTCCAGGGAAATTACAAAGAACTCCAGGAAAGTTACAAAGAACTCCAGGGAAGTTACAAGGAACTTACTGAGAACTACAACAGCATTAAAAAGGACATGGAAACTATCAATAAGTGCCAGGAGGAAATGAAGAATACAATTTCTGAATTGAAGAATACAATAGAAGGAATCAACAGTAGGCTAGAGGAAGCAAAGGACCGGATCAGCGAGATGGAGGATAATGTAGACAAATACTCCAAGACAGTACAAGAGAATAAAAAAAGGCTGAATAAGACTGAAGAGGGGTTAAGAGAGCTGCAGGACAACATGAAACATAACAACATCTGTATCATAGGGATACCAGAAGGAGAAGAGAAACAAGGAATGGAAAACCTGTTCAAAAAATAGAAAACTTCCCTAACATGATGAGTGAAAACATTAATCCAGTTCAGGAAGCACAGAGGTCCCAATGAGGATCAACCCAAACAGACCAACACCAAGGCACATTATTATTAAAATGGCTAATTTCAAAGACAAAGACAGAATCCTAAAAGCATCAAGAGAGAAAAGACAAATAACATACAAAAGGGCTCCAATAAGGCTATCAAATGATTATTCAACAGAAACAATTCAAGCCAGAAGGGAATGGCAAAAAGTATTTCAAGTCATGGTAAACAAAGGCCTGCAACCACGAATACTCTACCCAGCAAGGCTCTCATTCAAGATAGAAGGAGAAATAAGGAGCTTCCCAGACAAAAAAAGACTCAAAGAATACATCTCTACCAAACCAGCATTGCAAGAAATGCTAAAGGGTCTGCTATAAAAATAATGGAACAAATAAAATGAAGAAACAGAGAAAGCCAAAGAGGAATACAGACACAAAGGGAGAAAATGGCAATGAATAAGTATCAATCAATAATCACCTTAAATGTAAATGGATTAAATGCACCAATCAAAAGACATAGGATAGCCGAATGGATAAGACAACATGACCCACATATATGCTGTCTTCAAGAGACCCACCTCAGAACAAAAGATCAACACAGATTGAGAGTGAAGGGATGGAAAAATATATATCAAGCAAATGGACACGAAAAAATAGCTGGAGTAGCAATACTGATTTCAGACAAAATAGACTTTACAATGAAGGCAATAAAAAGGGACAAGGATGGATATTTCATAATACTTAAGGGAACAATCCATCAAGAAGAAATAACACTGATAAGCATACACGTACCCAACATAGGAGCTCCGAAATATATAAGGAAAATCTTGGAATACTTTAAGAAGGACATAGACAGCAACACACTAATATTAGGGGATTTTAATATCCCACTATCAATAATGGACAGATCTTCCAAACAAAAAATCCCCAGAGATGTTGTGGCATTGAACAACACTCTAGAGGAAATGGACCTAACTGATGTATACAGAGTCTTTTACCCCAAAGAAGCAAAATACACATTCTTTTCAAATGCACATGGCTCATTCTCCAAGATAGACCACATGGTATGTCACAAGACAAGCCTC
>PVIW01004264.1:0-27683 GCA_004026585.1 Noctilio leporinus
CTTCAGTGGTCAGGGGGAAAGGGGTTGGGGGGAGGGGGGAGGCAGAGGCAAGAAAGGGGAGCAGCTTAGACAAGAACCTAGTATAAAGGAACCATGGACATGGACAACAGGTGGGATTGACTTTGTGGGGAATGGGTGGGTGGGGAGGGGGACAGAGGGGAGCAAAAAGGGGATGGATGTAATACAACAACAATAAAATAAAAAAAAAAATACATAAATGGTACAGAGTGACAGACTTCTCTAACTCCTGTTTCCCATCCACCCATCTTCTGATTCTCCCCCAGCACTTTTACTGGTTTCTTAAATAGCCTTCCATGTGCCTACACAAGTACAAATGTATAAACAAATACAAATATATATTCACACTGTCTCTTCCCTTTTTTACACTAAACGTAGCACTTTCTACACCTTGTCGTACACTATTATTTTTTCCACTTAGTTTATCTTTGGAGATCTTTCACAAAGAATATAGAGATTATTCAGCATTTTAAAGGAATTGGTATAGATAGCACTCTAATTATTTCTTTTTTCTTCTTTATGCCCTACAGCTTAGGTGTGCCATCCATCCATCCACCCATCCCTTTATTTTGCCTTTATTAATCCCAGGTTCTGTGCTGGACCCCATGCAGGGTGTGAGGATTGCAGGAATGAATTAACTCAGCTAAAAAGTACGTGAAGGGACTGAGCTGAGGATTTAAAGAGACAATGCTTACAAAGTTTGTTGGCTACTGCCCAATATACTGCCACCAACATCATCTCAGATTAACATCAACCATCCTCCTACACTCAGGCTGCCAGGAAAATACCATTTAAAAAAAATATATATATATATATATATATTTTTATTTATTTATTTATTTTTAGAGAGCGGGGAAGGGAGGGAGAAAGACAGGAAGAGAAACATCAATGTGTAATTGCCTCTCCCACACCCCTAACTGGGGACCTGGCCTGCAACCCCCGCATGTGCTCTGACTGGGAATCAAACCTACAACCCTTTAATTCACTGGCTGGTGCTTAATCCACTGAGCTGCACCAGCCGGGGCAAAATGACCACTTCTGAGCAGGGCTTGAGGAGACTGTGCCTGCCTGCAGCCAAGGCTCAGGGACAGGTGAGGGATGAGGAGAATTCATTGTCTTAATAAACTCACATCTGTGGCGTTGCCCCCTCTCCTGCTCTCCCAGGGCTCACCCTCCACTGAGTGGGCCAGGGTCCCTCTGGACAGGGGAGTCTGTTTTGGTCCCATTTCCATTACACACTTGGTTGAGCAGAGGGGAAGGGGAGCCAATAGTCCCCCAGGCGGTAATTAATTGTCTATTTATACTCCTGCTGTCGCCTGGATGGGGGCAGCAGGATGCTGGACAGCTCCTGCCTGGGCCTGGCTGGCTGGCGGCTGAGAGGGGAGTGTTTCTGTCCATCCTGCATCCACGGTCTTCTCTGAATCCAGCCCAGGCCGGCTGGGGAGGGACTTCTGTCTGCTTTGATAGAAAGACCTTTCCATCCTGGCCAGCATTACCTCTGTCCTGGGAGTGCGCTCAAAGGTGAGTGATTCTTTGCTTCAGCCTTTGAAAAGAAGCAGCTTTTGGGAAGGGGGAAAGCATCCTAGACTCTGAGTTTTAGGACTTGGGTTTTTTCCCTGGCTTTTCTACCCACTGGCTGTGTGACTTTGAGCAAAGCCTCTGCCATCACTGAGCAAGCATTTTCCTCCTCTGGCGAATGGGAGGCAATCATGCTCTTGTGGACATGAGCCTTCTGGGCCTTGGGAATCTTTTCTCTTGGAAAATCAACTGCTTTCTTTATTTCATGATAATCCTCCTTAACACACATGAGTGGGGCCGACCCTGCAGACCCCAGGGGCAGAGATGTGACTCAGGCCGTGACATCAGTGTTCTCCGTGAGGCCTTTTTTCCCTAGCAAGTTATAGAAAAAAATGCATCTGTTACAATGTCAAGAGGTCTGAATAATACAATTGCATATCTACTGTGGAAGGTGGTAGGCGGTAAGCTACAGACATAATGTAATTGGTTAGTGCTTTGCAAGCCTCAAGCCACATGGTAGATCTATGAATAAGATCATCACCATCACCATCACCATGACCACCATGGTCATTATCATTGCTATCACCTGGGCCCATAGGATGCAGAGGTGAGTTTACCCAATCAAAGCCAGAGCTTATGGGAGTCTGTCCCATGCCAAAAGCTGGGAGCTGGAACCTCACTCATCTCACTCCTATGCAGGTGTCTTGCTCCTCATCCCCCAGCGTCTGGACATCCAGCTTAGCCCTCTCTGTACAGGGCACATGTTGAGGTGGCACAGGGGTATGTAGGGCCCCTTCTTGTTCACTGACCTGGAAAGGTTCAAGGCAAGGTTCAGAAATGGCAAGTCAAGTGTGGAGGGGCCTAGGCAACAGAGAACACAAGTCCAGCTGTGGGCGTGATGAGGTCACATCATATTCCAAACACCCGGCATCGGGGAGCCATTGACTGTTCAGGAGTGAGGAGTGAGGTCATAGATCTGGGTAGCTAAGGTGCAGAGCAATGGGCGGGAAAAGGTCAACCCCTGAACAAAGAGTCTTGTGACCAGAGGAATGGGGAAGGAGATGCCCTAGCCTGAGGGCACTCTCCGAAGGGCTCCCAGAAAAGGTGACACCAGGATTGAGTCCTGAGGGGCCAGCAGGAGTAGTCCAGGTGAAGGGGTGGGGGAGGGTGTAACAACAAGGTCCAGAGATGGGGGAAAGCCTGGTCCATTTGGGAAGCTGCAAGTATTTCTGGCTGAAGCACAGGAGGAGAGGGAAGCAGGGTCTTAGGTATGTGAGGAGGGTCAAACCACTTGAACTTCTGAAGAGGGGGGGCTGGGTTGGGGAGTTGGCCTGGGTACATCCCGTGCAGCAGGGCCTGAAGGAATGGATGGGTTTAGTGCCCTAGAGGCCATCCTGGGGAGAGGAGGACAGCAGGGGTCTGTGATGAGGGGCAGTGCCATGACCCCACCCTATTGGGCGGGCCAGGGCTGGGGTCAAAAGAGGCAGCCCCTAGGGAAAGAGGGGACCAGGGAGGGCTGGGCTGACTAGGCCTGGGGGCAGGGATCCAGACCCAGGAAGGTCCCAGAGGGCAAATTGGGAAGGTCAGCCTCCCTGCTCAATGAATCTACGATCCACAGGTAGATCTCTGCATGTCACCCCATCCTGGTCCAAGTCACCAGCATCTTATATAGATTATTGCAAAAGCCTCCTTCAAAATTTTTCTGACCATGGTGTCCTGGGCAGGCACCAGCTTATGAGTGTGGTCTATTTGCTGTTCCAGTGAAGACTATGGACCCACAGATCAGACCCCCTGCTCCCTTTCTAGCATTTGGCAAAAGGCTGGACTGGTGCTGTGTAGACTGGGAAACGCTGGGCATTCGTCAGAGGCTGTCATTGAAATGACCCCAGAACAAAGCCCAAGCTGTGTACTCCCAGGAGCTGACCTTTGGGCAGCTGGGTCCCAGTGCAGAGGGTCTTTTCCAGGCACTGCATTCCTGCAGGAAGCTGCCCAGGCAGATGGCTGGGCTGCCCGGGAGACAGGCTGGGTTTACGCAACAGCGTTAGCATCTGACAGCACAGACTGTGCTTCCAAGGAGTCGGAGCGGAGAAACCCTGTCCAGACGGAGCTGCGGGTTTCTGCAAATCCTACCCAGGCCTGGGGCTGCCTCCCCAGGCCAGGGGCCCCAGGGTCCACAGGGTGGCTCTGGAAGGTGTCTTTGAGTGGAACTGCTGGTTCCCAGATCTGGGGACCACAGGCTGTGGCCTCAAAAACATTTTGGAAGTGGAGACTACTAAGGATCAATCAGATTGATCAGTCACCTCCAAGTCCAGGGAGGAATCAGGTTCACTGAGAGAGTCTTCCCCACTTGTTCCTTCCAGGGTGGGAGCTGGCAGCTGTAGACAGACAGATAGACAGACAGACAGATAGACAGATAGACAGACAGACAGACAGACACACACACACACACACGCACACACACACTCACACACCTCAACCCCCAAACAAGAAGGTCTCAAACAGCCTGGGATCCCCCTCCCTCCATCCAGCACCCCTGATTCTTCATACTGAGGAGCTTCGGGTTCCTTCTCCACCTGTCTTAAACTGGGGTCCCTGAGAAGGCCCTGAGGCAAAGGTGTGGGCGCTGGTGGTTCAGGTAGCAGGTGACTCCAGGAAGCACCAGCTGGAGGGGAAGTGAGGGGGGGAGGGAAGGGGGCCAGAAACAAATGTGGGGATGTTAATAAGCAGGCTTTGCTGAGGGCAGCAGGGGTTCAGTCCCGCTGGGGGCCTCTGGGAGGCAGCGCAGCGCTCACCTGATTCTCCCAGCTGAGGGATGAGGGGAGGCCCGCTGACTTACTCCCGCCCCCCTGCTCAGGGCAGGGGGGTGACTCCCAGGGAGTTCAGCCATAGGACTCGGTGCAGACTGGGATGGAGGATGTCCAAGACCCACGGACCCGCCCCTGAGCCCCCACTGTATGGCACTGGGGAAAGGCTGGCATGCTGCTGTTTACTGAGAACTGCTGGGGAGGGTGGGGGTGATCCTCAGCCCCAGGGACTGGGAATCAGTGGTCAGTGCTTGGGAGATGTGGGCAGGGCACTGACCACACCTGCTACATCAACTTCTGCATCTTTCCTCCCCTTTCTCTCCCCATCCCTCTTTTTCCTTCTACCTCTCATCTTCAGATTTTTACTGTGCCTCATCTTCTCAGCATCTTTTCCTAGGGTGCCTAGAATCCAGTATTTCTTCAAGTGTGGTCCCCTGACTACCCAGGATTCTTGTTAAAAATGGAGACACCAGGGTCCTGCCCCAGCCCTGCTGAAGTAGAACTTTTGGTTATGGGCCTAACAAACCACACTTACGCACACATCCCAAATGATTCTGATGCATCTGGAAGCTGCTAGTTTAGTTCACTACATCCTGGTGGTGGCGGGGACTTGCTGGTCAGTTCTAGGATCTCCAGGTCCTGTCCTTTCCCCAACCTGACCACCTGCTTCCTCAGGTTTGGTCATTACCATCTGTCCACCTTGCGTCTCTTCATGCTCCTTCTCTTGTCCAGCTACGTCACTGTACACAGAGTAATATCCAATTCACAGTTACACAGTCATACCATGACTCAGGAAACCTCTGTATGTGACCAGGCAGCATACTATAGCTACGTACAAACTTGGTGACAAGTTTGTACATACAGAGGAGATGTCTCACAGTGAGCCAAATTTTGGTGGCATAGCCACATACCACACAACACGGTTGCACAGAAAGACCGAAAGACACACACACTCCATCCACAGTAGCATACATGGATGCTTATACCCTGGCAACAGAAACCCACCCAGGGCACAGCCCCAGAGAAGCCACGGCCATGACCACGACATAGCAGCACGCCCTGCTGAAATAACACGCCACCTGGCAGCCGCTCCACGCATGCCCCTGCAGCACGCAATCCAACAGGACCCATTCGGCCACGGTCAGACAGAGCAGGGCAGGCTAGGGGTGCAGAGGGGGACCGATGTCTGATGTTCGGAAAAGACAGGCTTTGTTTGAACAGGTGTTTGCTGAAGGAGCGGGGGTGTTATTCAGCTCCTGTGATGAGCGGGTGCATTCCAGGAGCTTGGAACCTGTGGGATTCATTAGTGGCCCCAGAGCAATTGCTTCCCCATCACACTCCACCCTGGCCGACTTCTCACTTGCTCACCACAGCAGCCAGCCCCACGGCAAGTGCCTTATTTGAACAAGAAGGGCAGAAGCCGAGTAAATATTTGTGTCTTCAGGCCTCACTTGGCACTCCCTGGGATGAGGTTTCCTTCTGGGATCGAGAAAAAGCCTTTGTCGGGCAGAGTTTGCTTGACTTGGCCCGGGCAGGAGGTGGGGGCCAGGCGGGTTCTTTTACGCTTTTACCCACATCAGAAAGTGGGGAAACACCTACCCTGTGTCCATTCATACCTCTGTTCCTCCTACTGAACCCTTGAACTCTGCCCCTTACTTTGATGTGGAACAAGGTCAGGGTATGGCTTGATGGCAACATAAAAGTTTATCTAATAAGTGGGCTCTTAACTGGACTTCAGGGAATACATGTCCTTCTTGAAATTGTCAATGGGGTCAATGTGGAAGGATACTCCTCTGGGGAGAGTCTGTAGCTTCATAAAATCCCCACAGGTGTCAGGACACTGAAGTACCTAGTAAGCAACTGACCCAGTGCAGCACCCATTTAAACGATGGGAAGTCTCATCTGAGACTGACCAGGAAGACTGTATCAGAGGCAAGACTGGAGCCCACCTATTGTGGGGGATGGTCTCTTCCGCACTCATGCTACATACAGTGTCACCCCACTGCTCAGAAGACCTAGTGGCCTCTGCTCCTTGCAGAGATGTCCAAAGCAAGACCATCAGACCCAAGAGATTCAGGAAAGCTTTCGTAGCGGAAGCTTAAGAATGGGGTGATATTTGAGGCACTCACTGGGGAATGGGAGAGGAATGGAGAGAGCATGCAGAAGGACTTCCGGCAACAATCAGGGTCCAGCCACTACTGGAGACCAGAAATGTGTCTGAGCACAGCCTGCCAAGTGCAAGAGCCAAGAGTGCATGACCTTGGATTAGCATCTGGAGGTCGAGCAGGGACTAATGTATGTCTTGTTTACCATAGCCTCTCTAGAACCCAGCACTGAGCCTGGCACATAGTTGCTGCTCGGTAGCAATGCCTGGGATCAATAATTGAATAAGTAGTGAGTGAATAAATGAATGAGAAGGACAGGGAGCTACTGGCAGGAAGATGTCTGATACAAGGACTTAGGGGGCAGGTAACTGGGTAGGAAACGGAAGTGGGAAGGCACTATGGGTCTCAGTGACATCAAAGGGAAGACAGAGTGGAACCCGAGCACTGAGAACACAGGAGGCTAACATCAGAGAAGTTAAACATTTCAAAGAAGGAAAGGCCAGGGGTGACAAAGTTTACAGTGTATCCATGCGTACAAGCTGAAGGTGTAAAGGTTGGATGTCACTGGAGCTCTGAGGGTCAAGCCAGGTGAGCCAGGATGTTAGATCCACAGCAACATCAAAGTCACCCATAACAGTATCACAGTGTGGGCTGCATAAATCATTCTTGGCACACACACCACACCGGCCACAAATGGAAGGAGCAGAATGAATTTTACAAACATACATAAGCCTTCAGCAAAAGGGCAGGAGCAAGAACCAAGGGAGTGACAGAAATAAAAGAGAGGAGACAGGAGAGTCTCAGCGAGGTGAGCCTAGAGGCTGGACCAATGAGAGGTCCCAGCAGGGGCTTGGAAGGGGAGGAACAGGAAGTGTTACAGGGAACGGAGGAAGGTGACTCCACCCCCGGGAGTCAGGCAGGGCTGACACACAGGCTGACACACAGCTCTGCTCTGGGAGCCTGTTTCGAGAGAGGTGAATCTCAGGTCCTCCCTACCTACATATATTTACCAAACCAGAGCTTCATACCACCTGGAAGACCTGATAGTCACCCAGTAGCAACCTAATTTATAGGCGAGGAAGCTGAGGCCAGATAGCGAAGTGACTGACTCACCTTTGCTCCCTATAACTACCCACCAAAGTCAGACAAGGGAAAGGCCTAGAACCCAGGCATCCTGACAGCTGTGGGGGAAGGCTGGAACGGAGCCGGGCGCAGACCCTATCCAAACTCTAGGGCCAAGTACGGGCTTCGCAGTTTTGCTCCATAGGACACGCAATGGGGGAACAAGAGAGAAGGTTGCTTGCAGCCTCTTCACAGCCACTCTCCTGATTGCTCCGGAGTCCTCGGCTGGCCTCAGGTTGGCCTCTGAGGCTGACTTGAGGGGTCTGGTTGCTGGAGAGCAGTTGTTAATGAGGATTCTGTGCTCGGATAAACCGTCCGGAGGAGGCCCTGTCCCCCTTCCCTACTCCACTCCCTCAGCAGCCTCTGTGGGACAGGCAGGTGGAAAGGGAACCGCTTAACGTTATCATTCGTTAGCACCTGCTCTAGAGATAACATGATCAACTCCAGAGAAAAGCAGTCAGGAGAGAGGGAGTATAATGGGGGCCAGGGCTCTCTGGGCGACAGGAGGGAACTTCAGGGGCCTGCCTGGAGGAGGGGTCCTCGCGAGGTGTGGGGTCAGAGACAAGCTTCAGCCCCTGCCGCTTTGCCCTGGAGGCTCAGTGCCGGCCCCTCCCTCAGTGGAGTAGTTCTCAATGTTCCCTTATCTCTGGAAGCCAGTGACAGCCTGTCCTCCAAGGCTGCTGATCACGTGGCATTGTTATCACCCCGTGCCTGTCACCGCCAGGGCTGTGGGGCTTTTGATTTCTGATGAACAGCACCTGAGCGCCAAAGGGAATCTGTTCTTGGCCTTATCTCTGACCTGTGTATCCTGCTTGGGCTCCACGTTCAGGGTCCCAGCGGAGCCATCGCTGTGCCAACAGCAGTCCCTGGGGCACCCAGATAAGGCATTAGCTGCCTGTGCCCTGAGTTCTGAAGCCAATGGCTGTGGGAAGGGGCAGCATCCAGGTTGGCTTGTCTGGTCCAGGTCAGCATCTCAGGGTATGTACCTGAGGGGACTGTGGCAGCCCTGGCCACATCAAAGGCACAGAACATAGTTTGGGGAATGTCCCCAGCCTCCACGCTCACTGGTAGTGTGGTGGTACACGTCTTCGTTGGCATCTAGTTTTCTTCCCCAGCTAAATAAGGGAGAAAATGAGTCAGCACCAAGGACAGTACATTGCTTGGCTTTCTGGAAGGAAGGGGAGGGGCAGAGGGAGGTAAGAGAAAGGTCTGGGGAAGAGAAGGAGAATCTTTTGCAGGCCAGAGAGTTGTGCGTTGTTTCTGGGTTTGTACTTTCCAACTTGCCCAGTAGTTGAAGAAAAGACTGACTATCTGGCCAAGGCAGGCTGAGTGAGGCTAAAGCTTTGGGCAAACAGGACTTGGGGCAATTAGATCTTTTACACCAATAGCTGCCAAAGAAGGAGCTTGAAGGAGGTGACAGCAATGATAATAGACTTGGTTTACTGTGGCATACTCGGTACCAAGTTCTTTCTATGCCACAACCGCATAATCCACCCACCAACCTTGTGAAGTAGATGCTGTTGCATCTTCCATGTTATAAATAAGGACACATGATAGAGGGAGAGTTAATAATAGCTGAAGTCACCCTATCAGTGGACGGCACAGCCTGGACCTGGGGAGGAACCGACCCTGCTAAGCTTCCTCTCCATTCCACCCCTCCTGACCCTCCTCCATCCACTCTGAGTGCCCAGCATCTCTTTGATCATTGAATACAGAGCTGGCCTCCCTTTAACTAACTGGCTCATGTGTCCTCATGTTGGCAAGAGGAGAGTCTTGGGCTCCATCTTTTAGCTTAAAAAGCTCTTTTAGGCCCTGGCTGGTAGCACAGTGGATAAGGTGCTGGCCTGCGAACCCAAAGGTTGCAGGTTCGATTCCCCAGCCAGGGCACATAACCAGGTTGCAAGCCAGGTCTCCATTCAGGTCTGTGGCTGGAGGCAGGTGAAGAGCAACCATACATTGATGTCTCTTTCCCTCTCTGCCTCTCTCCCTTCCCCTCTTTCTAAAAAATAATTAAATAAAATCTTAAAAAAAAGAAAGAAAGAAAAAAAAAAGCTCTTTTAGATTTTCCTGGGCCAGAATCAGCCGATGAGTTTGTTTCCACATGTTCTGAAGAGAGAAGGAGCTTATCAGGGAAGGCCCTGAGCTCTGACTTGCTGCACATTGTCACACTGTGGCTGATTCCCAAGGAGGGGTGAGGCTCAAATGGATATAAATGGACCCGTGATGTTGTCAAGTGTACAGCTCTCTCAGGAAAGCTCCATGTGCCTTTGGCTGTTCCAACATGGGAGGGGTAGTCAGAAAGCAATGTAAATACAAGGTCAGGCTTTGGCTTTGCAGGCAACCTGTGGTGATCCTGAGAAAAAATGCCTTTTCTCTCTAAAGGCATAAAAGAAACTCAGAGAAGCCCCACAATTTCAGACATGGCTGACACCGGGCATACATTATCGAGTAAGTGTGAGTTTTCTCCACCTAATTTCCTACCGGAAGTTAATTAAGCAGGGTTTCACTGCATTGTAGCCCCATCTGAGTGTCTGAGCCTGAGCTCCTCACTGAGGATGACACTGGAGGAGACACCAGGGCCTCTTCTATGGGGGAGCTTAACACTGGGCAAGAAGGAGGTAGGAGCACAGCAGGCAGGAGAAGGTTTGGGCAGCGTGGATAAGTGCGAATCACCACATGCTCTACCTCTTGGGGGAAGCTCAGAGGTCTTCCCTAATACCCTACATACACAGGAATTCTTGGGGACAACCTTCTCAAGCCACAGAATGGGGTATGTAACTTTTAATGAAAGAAGACAAGATGTCTTTATAGCTTTATCCCCATGTCTCTCTCTGATAAGCCCTCTTTGGGGCTCCCCTCCTTGGCATATCATGAGGCTGCTACCCAGGGCTTCTTCAGCTTGAAAGAGAGAGAGCAGTTAGGGTGTCTTAGAGAACAGTGGTCTAGGGGTAAAGTCTGGTAAGCTGACAAGGTACAAGCCAGGAAACAGAAGAGGGTATTTTGAAATGAAAATTAATTCATAGATAGATAGTGTGTGACCAAGAGTATATGCTTTGCAGACAGATGCCCAGGTTCAGGTTCTGGCTGGATGGCTTTCCAGTGGTTTGACCTTGGGCAACTAGCTTCAGTGTCTTCCTCTGTTCAAGGACAGTTAAGCTTTAGAGATCTGCTTAACCACCAAGTTGACAAGTCAAGTAGGCCACTGACTATACAAAGCTGGAGCTCAGACGCAAGGATGGGACTAAAAAAATAATAATAAATATAAGGACCATTGTCTCTAGATGATACTGAAGTCCATGGGAATGAGTGAGTTTCCTATGGGAGACTGGGAGACAGAGATGCATTACTTTAGGCAACTTGTTTCACCTCTCTGTGCCTCAGTTTCCTTATCCTCAAAATGGAGATCACAATAGTACACACATTGTTGTGTAGGTTAGGTTGAGACAACTAGTGTTCAAGCCCTTAGGGTTGATAAATACTCAATATGGAGAATAATGCTTTCATCTTCACCCAGCACTTCAAGGCAGACATAATCATCCCCATTTTACAGACAAGGAAACTGAGGCTTAGACAGTCTAAAATCTCATGGCTAGTGAATGGTACTTCAATATCTACATGCAAAGTCCACTCCATAATGCCCATTTCCTTGTGGGGAATAACACATAGACACATTTTCTAATCCAAGGGATGAGCTATATCATCCTGGCCAGAAAGGATAAAACTGGTCCTCCAAATAGCAGTTGCAGGAGACTCTGGGGTCATAATAAGTCATTGTTAGGGTGGCAACTACCATGATCCCTTTAGAAAGAGTTCCCTGCACAAGTGCCACGTTATGTGCACAGCTGCTTTCCTAGCTCACATGTTTGAATGCCTCCTGCACAGTCAATGTTTTCAATGAGTCCAGCTTCACCCGGTTCCAAAAGCCAATGAAGCAATGCATGCAAGGGATGACTTAAAGCCAGTTGCATTTGCCTTCTCAGAGGAGCTGGTGAAGCAGAAAATGTAGACAATAAAGAGAGTTAATGACAGGCCTCTCCCAGCTGGCCTAGAAGGCCCTTGGGGAGAAGGAGTCAATGAGCTGCTGTCGCTGCTGTGCTGACTTCTCCATTTCTTCATCTTCTCAATCCTGCACACCCCCTCTCCTGCTTTGCTCACTGCCCTGGACATTGATTTCAGCAGCTCACGCAGAGAAATGAGACCACTTGGCTCTGGGGTGTCTCTAGGTCAGTGTCAGGGGTGGGGGAATACTAGGCAACTCAGTTCTCTTGGCAAATGATTGTACAACTTCCCCAGCTCTTTAAAGAAGCAAGTTCCTCAGAGATCTTGCAGAGATACATACAAGGAAGTCCCCTTGCTGAAATGGACAGTTATAATACCTATAATAATAACTAACATTGAGGGGAAGTGATTATTATGTTGAGCACTATGCCAAGGGGATTACATGCAGTACCCCATTTAGTTCATACCACAACCTTTCAGTGCTGGTACTACTAGTGGTCCCATTTTACAGAAGAAAAGACCGAGCTCCGAGAAGTGACCTTGTTTCCCTAAGATCGTTCCGCATGTCTTTGGTAGATTTGGGATTCAAACCCAAGCCAGTGTTATTTCAAAGCCTGGGCTGGATTGCCTTCCTTCTGATGTTTTGCCATTTAAGACAATAAGTCAGTGTTGTTACTTCATTTAAACTGGGTCAGTTCCTTAGCTAGGTGTCCATTATTTTCCTTGTTTGAAGAGGGGAGCACTATACTTTTATCACTAAAACCTCGGGTTGTGCATTCTCTTGATGTTAGTTGAATTACATGGTTGATATTCTTGAGTTTCTGGTCCACTAAAACCTCCAAATCTTTTTCACAGGAGCTGGAATCAAATCAATAATGCCTGGCCTGGATTTACATGAAGTACAATGGTCTCAAGAGGCTTAGCTGTCATAGGGACTGATATCCCAAGTCCAAAACAGGAGTGTTGCATTTGTATAGGATTTCATTTTCTTCTGCTTTTTTAAAAAAATCATGGTACAATACTCAGTCAAGTGTAATAACCTCAAGCATATTCTCAGTTTGATCAATTTCCACTCAGATCGAAATAGAGAATGTTTTCCTTATAAGGTTCCTAGTCAACTCCTTAATTTCCAAATTCGTCACTATGAGTTTCACTTTCCAGTCTTCAATATCCACTATTACAAGTTATCAGCTTTGCAAAACCAGTATTTAAAAGTGTGATATAATTCTTCTATCTGGGATGTTAAAATTATTTAGCTTTCCTTTTTTTTCAATTGTTTTTAAGCTTTAAGAATCCACCTTCCTCCTGAGATTTGATAACATTTCAACTCTATGCTTTCTGTTTTAAAAATATTTTAAGTTTGTGTTATTTCATATTTAAGAATTTAATTAATTTAGAATTTGCTTGATGGCTGCTCTGATGTAAAGATTGACATAGATTTTTTCTAACCAATTATCCTTGTAGCATTTATTAACTAGCTCTTCCCTATTAAATTGATCTTTTAAAATTACTTTATTATAAGCCCTGGCTGGTGGCACAATGGCTAAGGCACCAGTCTGCAAACCCAAAGGTCACTGGTTCCATTCCCCAGCCAGGGTACATACGAGGTTGCAAACCAGGTCTCCAGCCAGGTTCTTAGCTGGAGACAGGTGAAAGGCAACCATACATTGATGTCTCTCTCCCTCTCTGCCTCTCTCTCTTCCCCTCTCTCTAAAAAAATAAATTAATTAAATATTTTAAAATAAATAAAAAATAAAACTATGATCAATAATTATTTTATTATAAATTAAATATTTATATATAATACACTTCATATCTCTAAGTAGGGATGCTAATGATGGCCACCCCATGAAATGAGTGTGAAAATCAGATTATGTGAGACAGTGTAGCATCTTTCACAGTCACAGTTCCGACACATAGTGGGTTCTCAACAAGTGTTAATTCCATCCCCTTCCACTCACTCCCAGAGACACATGGCCCACTCATATGTATGGTGCTATATCTATGGAAAAGGAAGAACTTTATAATAAGACTGTCCAACAACCTTACTGTGGATGTCATATGTGTACCCAGAAGTTAGATGAACTCTGACCCTGACTTTCAAAGAGAGACCCTATTTATTTCCTGAGGGCCTGGAATATGGTTCAACTACTCACAAATGTTCAACTATCCACAAAAGTTTTAGAACTGATGCCAGTGCATGAGGAAATTTTCTTCGGCTCTTAGTCAAATGTGAAAAATAAAAATAATGAAGTCAGCCCTGGCTGGTGGCTCAGTGGTTAGGTGCTGGCCTGTGAACCCAAAGGTTGCTGTTTCAATTCCCAGCCAGGGCACATAACCAGATTGCAAGCCAGGTCTCCACCAGGTCTGTAGCTGGAGGCAGGTGAAAGTCCACCATACATTGATGTTTCTCTCCCTTTCTTCCTCCCTCTCTGCCCTTCTCTAAACACAATGAATAAAATCTTTAAAAAATAATAAATTCAGTTTTTTTAAATAACTTTTTTTGTTCTGAGGTTATGTCCCTTTTATTTCTTTAGTTATAAAATGTTTTAGTTTTTATTAAAAGGTGAAGAGAGTGGCTGGTACTTGATGTTCAATATTTGGCATTGTCCTTAATTTTTTAAAAACTTTACTGGTTCAAAGAAATTCTTAAATATTGAAATAACATTGTCTTTGGGTTCACTGCATTATTTACAAAGCAGGATCCAATGATTCTGCATTGACGTTTTTCCCCATTCTTCAGAGAACCACCCACATTACATAGTGGGTCAAATGAATGATATTGTGGTATAACATCTGGTGGTGTGTTTATCATTGACTAGAAATAAATTGGTGAAAGAGACCAAAACTGATGGACTGAGAAATATGAACCAGGCATTTACCTCTGACAAGAAATCCTCACCCAGCTGCCAGCACCTCGGACAGCTCAGCTATAATTACTTGCGCGTCTCAGAGGAAACCTAACTAAACACAGACAAAGGCATTTTTACATTATCTTTTCTCCACTTCATTATTTAAACAAACCCATCTTGTTCATACACAAGACTTCTCTTTGTTCATTTAAGCCTCCCTCTCTGATTATTTGCCTCGCTGCCTGCAATTCCCCAGCAAAATGGCCAGCCCCAACCCAAGCTTCAGAAATGCCAATTTTAATTAAAAGTGCAATTTTCAAATCCACCCACAGCTCAGCCGGGATGCGGCACACTTGCCGCCCTGTGATCTTTCTGGCTGCTTTGTTGATTGAAATGGGTGCTGTCCTAAGTGCTTTGTCAAATCTTCTCAAAAAACGAGGAGAAATTGACATTTACACCTTCATACCAGGAAGAAAGTGATATATTAGATTCACCTCTATTGCCTGCCACTAAAGCTTGCTTTTGACTTAAGGGCAGCATGAGGCCAACAGGTCCCGGGTGATAACTCTGTTTTGATGTTTCAGCCTTAGGCTGAATCTCTCCAGCTGTCAATGGTGGAGTGGGGGAGAGTTACTATCATGTACCATTTCCCCTTTGACTCCCACCCCCATCTTTCCACATGGTACCCTTTGTGCTCACATAAGTACTCTGAACTTTTGGGGTGATGGTTCTCTAACTTTAGTAAATACAAGAAAAAACTTATAGCTCTCTTGGCAGATTCCTTGGATCGTCTAGAGATTCTGATTCAATAGGTTTTAGGTAAAGTACCAATATCTGAATTTTAACGAAGCACCAGATAATTATGAAGGAAGGTCATGCTCTGAGAACAGTTGTTCTAGCTATTCCAAGAAATTATACCACAAGGGCCTAAGCTGTGGAGTGAGCCAGGAATGCAGCCCTGTGCAGGGAATCTAGAAACTTGACTCTGTCCAGCTCAGACACTTGTATTCTACTGTCCTTGGGCAACTCATTTCCTCCTGTGATACCTCCCTATCTTTGTAAATGAAGGATCATGACATAGACCGTGGGATTAATACTCTTAATATACAAAGATCTGCAAATCAATAATAAAAGGATCAACCACTTGAAGCAAAGATGAATCAGTGATATGAACAAGCATTTCTTGGAGAAATAAATACCAATGATGAACAAACAATTGAGAAGATAATCAATCTTAAGAATGGTCAGATAAATGCAAGCACAAATTAATAATCAGGGGTTTTGGCATTGTTTCTTTGTTTTGATTTCTATTTTTTCTTCTTTTGCTCATTTGCTTATTATATCGGGAGGAGGAAACCCTGAGAATTGATAACTGCCATCATTGAAAAGGGAGTAGACAAATAAAAATTTCCCTATAGTCCCCTGACCAGTATGGCTCAGTTGGCTGGGTGTCTTCCAGCAAAGTGAAAGTTCACCAGTTTGATTTCCAGTCAGGTCACATGCCTGGGTGATGGGTGTTGTTCCTGGGTGGGGTGACTGTGAGAGGCAACAGGTGGATATTTCTCTCACACATCAATCTTTTCCTCCCTCTCTTTCTCACCCCCTTCTCCTCTCTCTAAAAATAAATAAGTAAAATCTTTAAAAAATTTCCCCCATACTATTAGTACAAGCATAAATGACTAGAACACTTAAATAAAGTAATCTGTCAGAATTTATCAAAATTAAAAGTACATTTATCACTCAGCAATTTTGACTTTGAGAATCTATTCTGTGAAGAAAATGTATCAAGGCATATGGATATAAGCAATGGACATTTATTGGATATTATTGTTAGTGTCAAAAATAGAAACTTACTTAAAAGTTTATCAACAGGGGACTGGTTGAGTAAATTAAAATTTACATTAAAATTGAAGAACATTCTGCAGTTATGAAAAAATCTATTAGACCTGATCTTGAATGATGTTCATGATATATTATAATGCGAAATGTCAAGCTACAGAGTAATGATATAAATGACCCCATCTTTGAAAAAGAACATAAATGAAAGCCCCAGATTGTTTCTGTATACATATATATGTATGAACTTGACATGACATGTAGAAGAAAGTATATAAGATTATTAATGATATCACAGGATAAGATTATAAGAGGATTGAGAAAACTATATAATTTTCTTTATTTATTTCCACAGTGTATGATAAATACACTTATGGGAATAAGTGACTAATTGTAAAGTTGACTTTAGACAATGAAGAGTCAAGGGATCACTTAGGTTCCTTCCAGCTCTGACCACAATGGGACACCCATCTCCTTCCTCCATCCTGCAATAAGATCAATTTCTCCCCAGGATTCAGAGTCACCCAGAACCATGCCAGATCTTTGTGTGATGCCCTTTCTAGTGCACCCACCTCAGAGCCTATGTGGGAGAGATACAGGCCCCCAGAGTTGGATTTCATGATCATGCTGAACATTCAGGTCCTATCCCAACCTGGGAACTTACAGGTAAAAAGACAAAGAAAAATGTCCTATATCTTTTCAGGTTTTTTCCAGAATGTCACTCGGCTCCTTTCAAACCTGTAAAATTCATTCCCAAGCCCACCTGGGGTTTTCTGGAGACTGAGCCATGCCATATTCCACGTAAGTGGTTTGGGTGGGGACTCCCAAGAACTTCAGGTCCCAGGAAGCCCTGGTACCACCATTGTGAGATCTATCTATGGGCCACATAGGCACACACAGCAAAACAGGATACTGGCTCCAGACCCTAAGAGCCACTTCCAACCCTCCCATCAGCATGCCAGGCTTTTCATGGATATAACCCTAATAATCACCATTTTAATAAAACTCAGGAAATATACCATACATCTAGAAAAACTTATGGCATAAATGTACAGTTATTTAATAACTCTAAAGTAAACACCTGTGTAACTACCACTCAAATTAAGAAATAGAACATTGCCTAAAACTTCCTATGTGATCCTTTGAAACACACCCTTTTCTCCCTAGAATAAATCATATTTCCACCTGGTCAATCATTTCCTTGCTTTCTTTTATAGCTTTACCATGCTTGTATGCATATCCAAATAATGTTTTAGTTTTTCTTATTTTTAATTTAGGATAAATGGATTCATGTTGTATGCGTTCTTTGGTGTCAGTATAAGATTTATCCATGTTGCTTTGTGTAGCTGTAGTTCATTCATTTTCACTGCTGTATAGTATTCTGCTGTATTATTACAGCACAATCAATCCTTCTACAGTTGATGGGTATTTGGGTTGTTTCCATCTCTTAGCTATAACAAACTATGCTGGTATGAACGTTGTCATGTATGTCTCCTTATGTTGTGTACATGGTGTCTCAAGAAAGAAATGGAATTGCTGGGCCTTGCATACTTCCCATGTTGGTTGATAATGCTCAGCTGTTTCTTAAAATGTACCAATTTACACTCCCAGCAGCAGTGACTGAGAATTCTTAGCAGTCTTCCTTCTTGCCAAAATTTTCTGGATACATGTTCTCTTCTTGGAGTCTTTGGATATGTTGGTGTTATTTCACTAGAGCATTTCTTTCCTTGTTGTCTTATTATCTTGTTACAAAGTGATCATTAAAGATTCTTCCTCTTGGAAGACTTTCCTGACTCCTTAAATATGGGTCTTGTGCCCCCCATACTCCCATAGCCTCCTACATTGTCCCCTTCATAGTATGTACCACACCATGTCATAATGTCCTATTATACACTTGCCTGTCTTCCACCCCACCTACACACACACACACACACACACACACACACACACACATCAGAGTGAGGGTCTCTGAAGGCAGTGGGTATATCTTGATCTAATGCAGTGCTTTGCACACAGTAGGTGCTTAATACATGATTAATGAATAAACAAGTGGAATACATTTCTTCCCTCAACTCAAGGCTTCCTTCAACCATCGGGAAGTCAAGGTGAATATTAATGCTTTTCAGAGAATTGTTGCCAAAACAATAAATAATAACTCTGTGGAAATTAATTGTCAGATCTGGCTGTTTCATTAATAGCTCATCAAAGGACCGTGAGCTCCCAGGGAGGACTCTTAAAAATAAGTAACCGATCAGCATGGAAGGAAGGGCATCCTCTTCTCAGTGCACCACCGCCAATAACAACACACAAACAGACGCATCTCCTGCGAATTGCTGGGCCTGGCCATTTAACACAGTTATTACCAACTCCCACTTAGTGAATTATGAGCAAGAGCCTCAAGAGAGCTTTCAAAGATCTTCAAATGGATGTTTAAAAGCCTGCCGTTGCTCAGACGGGCTTAGCTAATGGCATTTATTACTTGGAGGATAGGGTATTTACATAAAGCTGGATTTTTATTGTAATGGTCAGATGGTTCCTGAGCGGAAGGGTGGAAGGGAGAGAGGAGGGTGAAGAGGCAAATGTCCTACATAATTTTTACTTGAGTAGATGTTGTCAAACCTAGGCTAAGGGTTAAGAAAGATGACCCTAGGGGTAGCAGAGGCCAAGTACAGAAAAAGGACTGGGTTCCCCTAAGCCAAGAGAACGAGCACCCTGGACAGCTCACAGCACCTGCCATTGACCTGTTGGCAGGTACATTTTCAAAGGATTCTTACAAGGGGAGGGTCCTTCCATTGATGATTTTGGGGGAGGTCCCTCATTTATCCCACCTATCACATGGAGTAAGGATAACCTGACAGCATTCACCCTCTCCTAGCTTCGTCAATGACTCTAGGAATAGCCTATTACTCTACACGACAATGGTCATGCTGTTGGCTTCAAACAGCTTGTATTAGTTGTGCATTGCTGCATAGTAGGACACCTCCAAAACTTAGAGGCAAAAAATAAAAATTGTTTATTGTGATTCTGATGATTGGGTAATTCTTTTACTGGCCTTGCCTGAGTAACTCATGCAACTAACTGTAACCAGCTGGTGGAGTCTTTGGGGCTGGAGGGTCAGGCAGTGTGTATGAATTTAATGGAAGAGGAAATGCCAGAGATGGGTCTAGAAGGTATGTCTTCCAGGTGGGCAGCACTGAGAAGAACATTTTAGGAAGAAGCAGAAGCATATGAGCAAATGTATAAACCAACTGGGGAGTGTCTGGGGGCCATGGAAATTGGTAAGTGGTTCTGAATGACCAGATATTAGGGAGAAGAGCTATTTCAGATGGCTCTGGTACTGTGAGTAGAGCATATAACATTTGTAGGAGACTTGGCCATTATTTTGTAGATTTTGAGTAGATCTATAGTGATAAATATGATTTAAAAGAATACTTACTATAGCCCTGACTGGTGTGGCTCAACTTGGAATCACTGATTTGATCACATGCCTGGGTTGCAGGTTCAGTCCCTGTTTGGGGTACATATGAGAAGCATTCAATCAATATTCCTCTCTTGCATCAATGTTTCTCTCCCTGTTTTTCTCCCTCCCTTCCCCTCTCTCTAAAAATAAGCAGATAAAAAATTTTTTTAAAAAAAGAATACTTATACATAGCAGGTATACTACTGAGCATTGGGGATGAAGCATTATCCCATTTAATCTTTACTATTATCATCATTTTACACTTTGAGAAATTTGAGGCTTACCCAGGGTCATGTGGCTAGTTAAGTGATGAGGATGTGATTTAGAACCCTGGTAGTCTCGCTCTAGGACTGATTATTTTAGTTACTATATTCCATAGCTCTTCTGGGAGGACTTTGAGTTGGGAATGAGATCATGAAAAATGAGGAAGGATTACATTTTCATTCAGAAAAAAAGGGGGAGAGATATGAAAATACTGGAAAATATTGACTTAAACAAAGCTCTATCTATCCCCAACACCCAGAACCGTGCCAGGCATATAGTAGATGCTCAATAAAAGTGTCCTGAATTAATTAACTAATATTGGAAAGCTCTAAGGGCTTCCATCTTCCAAAACTGTTTAACTATAGAGCAGTCCTTCACCATGAATTTTCCCCTATTGACCCTGAAGGAACAGTAATGCTCTGTGGGACACAACTGAGATCTTCACCTTAAAGTACATGAAAATTAAGTCAAACTTTTATTGTGTACCCACTGTTTCAGACACTATTCTTCATTCATTCATTCATTCATGCTGTTAGGAAACATGAACAAAGAGCTGGCCTTTCATCAGCTCTCCTTCAAAGCACTAGGAACAAAGGTAAGAAGACATGGCCCAAGCCCTCAGGAGGTGCCAAATCAGAGGACCTTTCCTCATTGTACACAGGATTTAATTTTATGTAATTGCCAACAGTCTTGTGAAGTTTTCTATCTCCTATGGGAACTAAGGCTCTGAGAGGTAAAATGATTTCCCTGAGGTTTAGCAGAGCCGGCTGAAGCTGCTGGCCTCCTGCATGATGGGAACCCCTCCCCCAAAGGTGGAGGCAAGAGAAGCAGTGAGTGGCCCAGAGACTACCACCCCATCTAGACACTAGAACCCTGGACAATCTGGGGCCAGGGCTGCACTGTCCCTTCTGACAGATAAACTGAGGTTGTCACTGTCTCCTTTTGACCACACTGGAGAGAAACCTGAGGCAGAGAAGAAGCTAGGATCTCCGGGGCTACCCTGGGGGTGGTCCTTCCTACAAAAGGCCAGTCCTCGGCCAACACACAAGTTCTCTTGCCATCAGAGAAGTGGGGGGAGTTTCCCCCATTACCCAAAGGTCCCACTTCCTGTCATCAGTCAGTCACACACATACACAACTGTGCACACTTATACAGAGACATGCACAAGACATGTGCAAAGCCTATACTATGCATGGCCACACAAATGCACAGCCAAAACAAGACACAAAAGTGCGTGCATGTACAGCACACACATGGATTTGCACACATGTGTGCAATCACATCCCTGATAGCCATCTCTCACTACAGAGGACTCCCAGCTCTCCTTAGCATCCAGAATTCTAGAAGAGGGCATGCAGATGGTCACATACACTCACTCCCTGAATGAGACTCTTCTAATAGTGTCCTGGAGAACAGTTAGTTAAAAGGAAGGGGCTCATTGAAATCAGTCATCCTTTATCAGCCTGTTCTCTCACAAAACTGATTGACTCCAGCACACTTAATTCAAATGAAATGCACGTTCTTGGAGCTATAAAAATGACTTTATCACAGTCAAGAAGAGAATGATGAAAAGAAATAAATATGTGGATGATTGAATACAGGATGTCCAATGACAGGGGATGGAGGATGCGATTGTGATCTCTGTTCAGCCTCAGCTGAGTTTATGATGCTCCCAGGAGCTGCCCCATCACTGAGCAGAGGTGGGAGGCCCACAGAGCAAATGCTGCCCCAGCTGCACCTGGAAGCCATCACCTGGCACAGAAAATGGTTCGTGGGGCTGGCCTGGCCGCACCCAGCCTCCCACTGTGGTTGGCACAGAGAAATCATAGGATGTGGAACCAGGAGTCAGCCTAGGTTTGGGCCCCAGCTCTCCTGCACAATAGCTGTGTGGCCTTAGATAAGTTGGCTACCCTCACCATGCCTTTCTTCCTCCTGGGAAACGGGGATAATGATAACAAGGGCAATTTCACTGAGTTTGCTGTGAAGATCACACGTGGTAACACACATGAAGTGGAGTGATGGTCCCAGGGATGGCTGACTGGGTTGGTTCCAGTGTTTTCTCTCACCCAGACTTGTGCTGGCTTTCTGGGCCTGGCTGGGGGAAACATGGGGCCTCTGGTCCCTTGGGAAGGGATCAGATTAGCTGGAGGAACCTGGCACATGGCTGTGAGAATGCCTTTGACCTTTTCCATCAAGCCATAGCCTCCACCTGCTGTTCTGTGACTTGGTAATAATGTAACCTCTGTGGCCAACTTCTTGGGTTCAGATCCTGGCCCTGCCATATACTAGTTTTGTGAGTTTGGGCATATTATTCCATCTCTCTGAGCCTTTGTTTCCTCATCTGTGTAATGGGGTCACCAACAATGGTTACTTCACAGGGTTGTTGGGACAGCTCAGTGAAATAATTCATTGCAGCAGGTGTCAGTCTTGGGCTAAGAAGGCCCTCAGTTAACACCAGCTGTCATTCATCTGTTATCCGATGGTATCTCAGGACACCACTTCTCACATTCTGACTCCAGGTTTTATCTGCTAGGTTTTGAAGCAACCATCCATTCATTCATGCATTCATAGAAGAACCAGCCATTGTGTGTTGGGCCTGAGATGCGGTGATAGTCTATAAGGCCTGGTCCCTACCATGCCTCCATCATTCCTTCATTCTATAAATATTGAGCAGCGCTGCTTCAAGACCTGGGGTTACAGTGGAGAAGAGAATGAAGTCTCCGTCCTCAAGGAGATCACAGTCTAGCCAGGGAGACAGACAGACAAGGACTCGCAGTCTAGCTAGGGGGACAAACAAGAAACCAAGGGACAAATTCAAACGCAGCTTCAGGTGGTCACTGCTGTGAAGGGACAGCAGGCAGGGGAAGGGCGTGGGGAGCAATGGGGAAGGTTCTGCTGAACCCAGCCAAGTCCTGCTGCGTCTTCATTGCTTCCCAGGAGTGGTCACCAAAACTGCAACCCTGCGGTGTCCCAACTCCTCGCCTTCCTCCGCAGGACATCATACTGCCTAAACAGCTCTTCAAGTCTTCTCCCCTCTGTCCCCAGACCCATTCCTTCCAAGTCACAGCATCCCCGCCAACCTCCACAATAGTCATGGCTTCCTCCCCGGTTCCTGGCCTCCAGTCTCACCTCCCCACCCCTCCCACCCCCCAAGCTAGAGGGGTCTTTTCAGAACACTAATGTGATCAATACCCCCAATTCCCACCTCCCCTCCCCAGGCCCCCTGAAGATCCCTGTTGCCCTCAGGTGATCCCAGGTCTTTTGCCTGGAATTCGAGGCCCTTTACGAACAAACCTCACCCACCCTGCCACTGGGCTTTGTGAACTCTCCTCCTCCAGGACGCCTTCCCGATCCCGCAGGCTGAACCTGGGGACCCTGCTGTGGGGCTACCAAAGGGCCCGAGAACCTCCTCAATCTTAACTATGTGGGTGTCCTGAACGAGGGAACGGACGGAGCGGGCGAGCCCTGAGCGGGGCGTCGGGAGACCCAGACCCCGGAGTTTGGCGTAGGACTGAACAGAACTCAAAACTTAACTCCCTTCCCACCTGCCACCTGGGACTGGAATAGGCGCTGGGCCGGACGCCGCGCAGGCCGGGGGAGCACGGGAGCCCCGAGAACAAAGAACCTCCGCCGGGGCTGAGCGGGGGTCGAGCCGCCATCCCGCCCGCGGTCGGTTCCCGGGTTCCCGGGGGCTCGCTCTGCGCCTGCGCGGCCCGGGCTCCCAGGCGGCCGGGGGACCCCCGGGGCCCGGGAACCGGGGAGCGAGGGTCCGGAGCCGGGTTTCGGGTCTGGGAGGCCAGGCCTGGGCGCGCCGCGAAAGCGGGTACTAAGGCGGATGGCCCGGGGCTTTGGGTCGCGCTGCGCGGCCTCGCTGCGCTGTGATCGCGGACGGGAACAGCCCGGCTCTGCAGGTTTCGGCGGGCGCGGAGCAGAGGAGACAATGGTCTGTGGCGGAGAAAACTGAGAGCGCCGCGAGGGAGCAACGACAGGAAGGGGCGAGGACGCGGATCTTGGGGCCGCCTTGAGCGGAGGAGCTAAGGGGCCTGCGATCGGAGGAGGGGCCCCCCAGCCCCGGCCCAGCTTTGCCTTTTTCTGGACATACAGTGCTTGCCTAAAACCCCGACACCTCACCATGGCCCTTAAGACCCTGTGTGGTCCGGCCCTGCCACTGCTCCAGCTTGTCCCGCACCACGTGTCCCCCAAGGTGCCCGGCGCATTCAGCGTCCTCCTGTCCGTTCCTGGCACAAGCCAGTTGCTGTCCCGTCCCTGGGTCTTTGCACCTGCTGTTCCCTCTACCGCAAAGCTGCTGACCTACTGCTCTTTGCAGGACTGACTCCTTCCATCTCAGCTTAAACGTCACCCCCCTCGAGAAGCCCTCCCAACCATCCTCTTGGAAGTGGAACTCTCGCGCCGCTGTTAGTCTCCATATTATTTTGTTCATTTTACTGTCTTTCAAGGCATCTACCAAAATGTGTAACTTGATATTTAAACCTTCCTAAGAACAGGAGATGCCTTTTTCTGGTTCACTATCCCTTTCTCAGTTACACAGCGGAGTACCTGGTGTGTCTTAGGTTCTCCTCTTTCTCCTCCTGCATTTCCCTCAACTTTCTTCACCCTCCTCCACCTTCTCCTCCCCGCCTCAAACCCAGTTTCAGGCTTGGAGCAGCTGGCACTGTAGGTAGGGCTGTGCTGCCCAATTCACGTGGAAACCAAGGGCAAGAAAGCACTTTGTCCCTGCGATGGTGACTGGCCTAAGAGCATCTCACTGATCAGCACTGCAGAAGTGCCTTCCTACATGCAGTTTAGAAGCCACACAAACATACCTAATAAGTCATAAGAGCAACACCTAGTGCTTTATGCCTTAGCACTATTCTAGGCACCGGGCATATATTGACTGATTTACACCTCACAACAATCTTAAAAGAATGGCATTATCTGCATCCTCCTTTTGCAGAGAGGGTAACTGAAGCCCAGAGAGGTTAAGTAACTGGCCCTACATCACACTGCGGGGAGTCACAGAACTGGATTTGAACCCAGACTTGAGCATCGGTTTCCTTAACCCCTGTTCTGCTGCATCTTCACATTTATAGTGGACAAAATGTATAGTGCAACCAGTTGGGGTAAGTCCCCTCTCTTAAATAAGTCCTGATTGTTTTGTAGCAAAAAGCATCTGTGATGAGAAAGGCGAACATCTTCACTCTAGGTCTTGTTTACTGTCTGCTCACATGACTACAAGTCATCTTGTCATTGTTGGGAGGGAAAGGTAAATGTAAGGATTGACACTGTGGGACGAGAATATCGTGAGCTCAGAGGGAAGAGGACTTGAATGCTAGCCCCGCTCATGCTACTGACTTGCATATTCTTGCCTTTTCTGTGTCTCCGAAACAACAGCAACCACAACATTGAAATAAGACAACAGGGCTCACCTTGTGCCAGGAACTGTGCCAGTCATTTCACATGCATCACAATGTGACTTGGGGTTTGGATCATCACCCTCGTTTAGGCAATGGAGTAACAGAAGCTCAGGTAGGTGACCAGTCTTCATGGGAGGGTGGGCAAGAGGAGTTTCTGGCCAGGGAGGGAGGCCGGAGTTACTTGCTGAGGAGGGAGGGGGAGGGGCAGGGCCAGCTTGGTCTCTTTCCAGCTATGAATAGTTAAAAGGTAATTACGATGCTAATTTGCAGCCCTAATGGATACAGCTCTGAGTGAGGAGTTGCTGAAAGGTGCTGTCAGCCAGAGCTGCCGGCCAGGGATCTGCAGGGACAGTTCCCTGGTGTAGGCAGAGACACTGCTCCCTGTCCTCACAATGTTGCAGTCCTTGGTCCTGGGCAAGATTCAGATCTGCCGGTTCTTCTTCGTTGTCTCTCAGAGTGGAGGGACTTGAGACCAGCGGTTGGAAGAAGCTGCAGACTCCAGGGGTGATGAAGATGCCCTGGAAAATTTCTCATTTCTTTCCTCGAACAATAACAAAAATACTAACCACGCGAACAAATACAAAACATGCTTATCTATTGGAGTCAGGCTGCCTGTGGCTCACCAGCCTTGTGGTTTCAGTGTCTCAGTCCCATTATCTGTAAAACAGGGATGAAAACAGTAGCATCCATCTCACAGGGCCATTATCAAGTTTAAATGGCACAGTAACCTATAGCCCCCTTGGCACTGTACTGGAATGACCAGCTGCTGAAATGGCGGTGACAGTGGGCAGGGTGTCAGGGACATCACGCTGAGTAAGACACGCAAAGTTCCAATCTTGTGGTAGAGACAGACAGACAGACAAGAGAACAGCATCAGAGGTGCTAGAATGGTGAAGACGGAGGGCTCTGTAGGCTCACAGTGATGGGGGGCATAATCCAGGTGAGAGTAAGAGTTGCATAGTGGCAGGCAGGGAGGGCTTCATGAAAGAAGTGGCAAACTAGGAAGCCTCAGAGTGAGAATGAGTTAGACAGACTGGGGTGAAGGGTTGGGGATTGCTTCCAGGGGATTCCTTGTCCACAAGTGTCCCATCAGCAAATTCATCCGTGCTCAGCCGGGCCATCGCCAGTTGCCACACACCTGAAGTTGTCCATCTCTCTCAGAAATCAGGGCTCGGGGACCGTACCGTAGGAGTGTTTGATGTGACACTTGTGTACAACAGACACACGAATAAGGGAATGGCCTACAATTATCCATGATTAGCTCGTGATTGATGCTGTAATACATGGTAAAAGGATCCTTGAGTGGAAGAGAGAGGCAAAGGTTCATGTTAGAATCAGCTGCAGCCAAAATGAATTGAGGAACTTGCCCCCATGAAGGAGGAAGACTTTGGGGCAGCACAGGGGAGCCCTAGCCCTGCTGACCCTCTGGCGTACCTCCTCGTCCCACATGGGACCCTTGCAGCTCTCTCCTTCTGCTCCCCGAGCCCAGTGCTTCTCTAATTTGAGCACGCAGAGGAACCACTAACAGGACTTATTAAAACACCGGCTCTGGCCCCACCTGAAGTGTTTCTGACCCAGTAGATTCGGGATAAGGCCCGAGAATTTGCATGTCTTACAGGTTCCCAGGTTGCTGGTCGGTGAACCACTTGCAGAACCTAATTCTCCAGCCATTCCATCCCATGCCCTCTGCCCCTTTGCCCCACCTCATGCCATCTGCCCACGATCAGGATTACGATTCTGAAAAAGCTGCCAGTTGGCTTGGAAGTGCAGTGAGAGTCAAGCAAGTCTGACCTGAGCACACGGGATGAGACGGCAGAATTTTGAACTGAATTGACGAGGAGACCTGAACGAAACAAAATAAAACTGAAAACAAACCCTCTGAAGCTGCCCTGCTGGTTTACGTAGGTCTCACACTGTGACTGTGTGCTTGGGGCCCTCTCTGCTCCAGTCCCAGGAAACCCACCCGAACAACCTGCTTTCCCGCCTCGCTCCGCACCCAAGCAGGCCCAAGATAGTCGCAGAGACCAACCGACATGTGTGCGTGCTCAAAAGGCACATGGATGACACATGTGCCTAGATTCTCTTTGCCTCACCCACTGCAGAAATGACTAATCACAACTCTCTTTACCCTGGAGCTCAGACTTAGTCAGAATCTTCCCCATTGTGGCCCAGGCGGCTGTTTCTAAATAAGCAGAGTTGGTATTTGAATTCAAACCACCTGACCGGGAACTGAGGTTGCCTTTCCCACTTCCTTTTTGACCCCTACAGTTGCAAATTTCTTTTTTTTTAAC
>PVIW01004264.1:27783-62011 GCA_004026585.1 Noctilio leporinus
TCCCCACCCACCCATTCCCCCCAAAGTCAATCCCCCCTGTTGTCCATGTCCATGGTTCCTTTATACTAGGTTCTTGTCTAAGCTGCTCCCCTTTCTTGCCTCTGCCTCCCCCCTCCCCCCAACCCCTTTCCCCCTGACCACTGAAGGCCTATTCCTTGTATTCATATACTTGGTTCTGTTTTGCTTGTTGTTAGTTTTGCTCATTTTTGTCCCGTAATGGGTGAGATCATATGATATTTGTCCTTCACTGACTGGCTTATTTCACTAAGCATAATACTCTCCAGTTCCATCCATGTTGTTGCAAAGGGTACAAGTTCCTGCTTTCTTTCTGCTATATAGAATTCTATTGTGTAAATGTACCAAAGTTTTTGGATCCAATCATCCACTGATGGCACTTAGGCTGTTTCCAGCACTTGGCTATTATAAATAGTGCCGCTATGAACATAGGTGTGCATAGGTTCTTATGACTTGGTGTTTCAGGATTCTTTGGGTATAGTCCAAGTAGTGGAATTGCTGGATCAAAAGGCAGTTCCATTTTTAGTTTTTTAAGGAAACCCCATACTGTTTTCCACAGTGGCTGCACCAGCCTGCATTCCCACCAACAGTGTATGAGGGTTCCCTTTGCCCCGCATCCTCGCCAACACTTGTTGTCTGTTGATTTGCTAATGATTGCCATTCTGACAGGTGTGAGGTGGTATCTTATTGCGGTTTTAATTTGCATCTCTCTGATGACTAGCGATGTTGAGCATTCTTTCATATGCCTCTGGGCCCTTTGTATATCTTCCTCAGTGAGTTGTCTGTTCAGGTCCTTTGCCCATTTTTGAATTGGGCTGTCTGTCTCCCTGGTGTCGAGTCGCAAATTTTTTATATTTCATGATTTCTTTCTGCCTCTGAGCTCTTGCTTGTATCCTTTTGCCCCTATGCTATCTCCCTTAACCCCTAGCCCCTTAGCATTTTACCCTTCAGCTCTCGACAGCAGCATTTTGCTTTGGAACTTAGCAGGAGACCTAGCATACATTAGGTACTTAAAGCATGTTTAATATCTGAGAATCTATGAATGAAAAAGTAAGCTCTCCTACTGTCTTGGCTATCGTTTTATCATTGCATAGCAAGCTATTCCAAAAATACACTCTAAAAGTGAATAGTTTTATTTGCTCATGATTCTGTGGGTCAAAGATTTGGTCAGAGTTCTGCTTCCATGGCCCCACATGGCTTTATCACGTGGTTGGCAAAGGAGACGGACCCTAGGGGGACCTCTCCGCATAGCTGCTTGGACTTCCTCACATCATGGCAGTTGGGTTCCAAGAAGGAACATTCCAAGTGGCAAAAGCAGATGCTGCTAATCTCTTAGGACCCAGCCTCACTCAGAGTTCCATGGTGTCACTATCGTCACGTTCTACTGGTGAGACAAGCCACAGAGTCAACCCCCAATCAAAACAACGGAAATAAACTACACGTCTTTGTGGGAGGAACAGCCAAGTATTTGCAGTCACCTTTAAAAACGAGTTTTTTTCTTTTGTGGCTACTAGAGAAAGGGTAACGGAGAGAAACATCTACGTAAGAGGGAAATGTCAGTTGGTTGCTTCTCGTACATGCCTTCCCTGACTGGGGACTGAGCCCACAACCCAGGCATCTGCCCTGACTGGGAATCAAGTCCACAGCCTTTCGGGTTGCAGGACAGTGCCCACCCTGCTGAGCGACACCAACCAGGGCTGTCACCACCTTTAACCCACCAAATCTTAGGCGTTTAAGGTCATGGCACCCAGCAGCGGCTCCATAAATATTTCTTAACAAATGAGTAACTCAATTCCATTGCCAGTGTCGGCTGGGATCCCCCAGTTCACACCATGTCACCCACATTCCAGGCCTACCCAACGTATCCTTGTGCAAACCCAGCCCCACACTGCAGCTGCAGGGTGACTGGTGGATTTCCACCCGCGTGCGACACATAGGAGCCAAGAGCGGAGTGCAGGCCTGAAGAGTGAGGAGGCTGCCAAGGGGTATGGGTGGCAGCTTCCTGCCAATGAGCCGAACTTGGGGGCAGGGAGTCTGGGCTGCCCCCAACCCATTTCCATCCTACTGATGTGGAGTTGGAAGAAATCTGCTTCTTTTTTTTTTTGAGCACTGGAGACAGAGAGCAATCTGGGTTGCTATGCAACCGGTGCCTGTGCCCAGCTGATAACACCAGAGGAATTAACTGTCCTTGTCCTGCTCCGGGAGGAGGGGCTGCTGCCGCCTCCCTGCACCCCGGCCTCAGTCCCCACCAGCTGCACGTCTGACCCAGCCATGAATGGGGGAGCTGGAGCCAGGCCCCAGCCCCTCTCAGGCTCCACAAAGAGCAGCCAGGGGGGAGCCCCGGATCTCTTAGAGGGGCACCTTGTGGAGAGCCAGGAGTGGGCTGCCTGAGGGTCTTTTAGGCAAGGCCATCACCATCTTCTTCTTTTTTTTTTTCAAATTTTATTGTTGTTGTATTATACCCATCCCCTTTTTGCTCCCCTCTGTCACCATCTTCTTTGATCTGTTAATGAGCTGAGAATTAAAGAGGAACCTGAACTCAGAGGGAGACCTGAAGGAGGACAATGCTGGATGGGACTGGCCTGGGGTCAGCACCAGATGGGCAGAATGAGGCCGGCTCTGAGGGCAGCAGAGGACAACTACAGCCCCAGCCTGCCCTGCCCATTTGCCCGGGACCCCAGGCCGCCTGGAGAAGAGGTCAGGCCAGGGTAAGACGTCCTGGTGGGCAGGGTGCTGGGTGTGGGGGCAGCAGGGCCCTGGCATTCTTGGAAGGCCGAAGGTCCTCATATCCAGAGTCTGAAGAGCTGTGGGAGGCTGGTCTGGGGACTCAGGGATGCCCAGGGGTTGGGGAGGAGACCTAGAGAGACACATTTAATGCGTTCATCTTCCCACACGGAATGTGTAACGTAAGAGTTCCAGAGTCAGGCCTGCGTTCAAGTCCAACCACTTGTAGCTGGGTGACCCTAGGCTGGTCCCTTCACTTCCCTGAATGTCATCAGTCTCCTCAGCCACAAAAAAGCAGAAGAATAATCTCTCCTCTACGTACTTGTCGTAAGGATGAAAGCCATCATGCATGAGGTTGAACCTAATGTTTCTGTGGGTGAAAGCTGGTATGGGCTCTTTAATGTCACTCAACCTGAAGTGTCAAGCACAGAGCAGTGTCCCCCGAGCGTAAAACGCACTCAGTAAATAGAAGGCGTCATTCGTGTCTTCTGCTGTACTGGGTGATGGCCCAGTGCGCACGGTCAGTGAGTGGATGAAGAAAACCAGGACCGGGCTGGGCAGAGACTAAGTTGCAGGTAGCTGGTCCTTGAGCCCAGAGAGAGCCATGGGCCCGGGAAGCCAAGTTCCCAGTGTCTGCTTCTCCTCTCCCCTTACATCTTATCCCTACCCTCCTGTGTGTCCTCTGTGTTTATTTCTCGCCTTTGCCCCATTTACTAAGGAAAAGTCTTGTTTTGAGGTTACCATGGTTACCACTTACTCGCATACTCAGTTCCAAGCCCCAGTCTGAGCACTTTGCAGGCATTATCTCATTTACTCCTAAGGGCTGGCTCACTTGAACTTTTTTTAACCCTTTGAGTCAAAGCTTGGGATTATTTCCTTGAGATACAGCTTACATGCAATAAAATCTACCTGTTTTCGGTGTACAGTTTCAGGTTGGGCAAATGTGCCACCACCACACTCAAGGTACAATTTCGTCACCCCAAAGTTCCCTCGTGCTCTTCCCACATGAGGACACAGCGAGAAGGCGGCTGTCGGCAAGGCAAGGAGAGAAGCCTCAGGAGAAACCAAATCTGCTGCCCCCTTGATCTTGAACTTCCAGCCTCCAGAACTGTGAGAAAATGTCTGTTGTCTAAGCCACCATCTGTGGCATTTTATTATGGAAGGTCGAGCTGACACATACGGTAGTATTCCATCTTGTGAGTATAATTAATTCCTCCATTGGTGGTAGCAGGTTTATAGAGAAGGAAGCAGAGACTTAGAGATGCCCAACAAATTGCCTGAGGCCCCACAGATGAGCTAAGAACTTGATCCACATCTGTGGAGTGAAAAAAAACATAAAACTGGTGCTTGTATGAAAAGCAGCAAAGGGGGAGCTAATGTCCTGGGAGGGCCCTGGGGGGCCCCATGTCTTTGTCCTGAGACCCTAGGATGCCCTTCGGCAAGTGGAGGAGGACTGGGGACAGGAGAGGAAGTCCACAAAGGGAGACTGTCCAGTGGAGGACCCTGGTGAGGACTCAGCAGAGCAGGCATCCTACCAGCTCCGCCTCACTGTGCCTCAGTCTACCTATCAGCAAAATGGACAGGATAATTCTCCTTTGCCAAGCTCACTGAGGAGGAGGAGGAGGAGGGAGGGAGGGAGAGAGAGAGAGAGAGAGGAATCAAAAGTCTCATCTTGCCACGCCAGAGAGGTTGGAGGAGACCACAATCACCCCGACTTCGCAGATGAGAAATACAAGGTCCAGGAAGAGAAGAGACCCCAGGATCTGGACTAGTCCACCAGAAAGCCCTCTTGCTTCAAGCTGAGATACTGCCTCTTGATTTGGGCTCTGAGGGTGGTGGCTCTTCATCTTTAATGCCATAGGACAGAGATCCCATGCCTCCGCTCAGGCTATAAACCCCTGGTGGCTGGGATTGCCCCCAGTTTTTTTTTTTTTTAAAGATTTTTTATTCATTATTTCCAAAGAAAGAGGAAGGGAGAGAGCAGAGAGTGGGGAAAAATCAATGTATGGTTGCCCTCCACCTGCCTCCAGCCAAGGACCTGGCTGGAGACCTGGCTTGCAACCTGGCCACATGCCCTGGCTGGGAATTGAACTATTGACCCTTGGGTTCAAAGGCCAGCACCTATACACTGTGCCACCAGCCAGTTTTAATGTCATCATATCCCCAGTATTGGTGAAGTTCCTGGCACATGGTGGGTACCTGTCCAATATGTATCTATCGAATGAATGAATGAATGAATGAATGATAGCCATGCTTTTCAAAGAGTTATATGGGCAGCCTGGCAAGGTCCCAGGGGGTACCAAGGGCTACCGGTGCCCATTTTTGGAATGCCCACTTTATTTAGCATATGGGGGAAACCATAGCTGTTAACATCATTTTCTGGTATTTTTTATTGTGGTAAAATACATATAACACTCTGGTGGCCTCTTGAAAAAATCAAATAAACATGAACTAACCATATGATTCAGCAAAACCACTTCTGGGTCTAAATCCAAAATAATTGAAAACAGAGACTCGAGCAGACCTGCGCGGCGACGCTCACTGCAGCGTGACCCACAATAGCCTGAAGGTAGCAACAACCAGGTGCCCATCCACCAGAGGACAGGCAGACGATGTGGTGTAGCCGCAGTGGAGTATTAGCCGTAAGAAGAAAGTAAGTTCTGAAACATGCTCCAACATAATAAATCTTGAAGACATTATACTTACGGAAAGAAGCCAGTCACCAAAGGAAATACACTGCCTGGTTCCACTTTTATGAGGTACCTAGGGCGGTCAGATTCACAGAGACAGAAAATAACATGGTGCCTCGAAGTCCCGGTGTCCAGGCTGCAGGATGGATGGTGAAGTTGTGGGAGGCGGAGGCAGAGTGATTTAAGGGGACAGGTCCAGTTAGGTGATTTTCACCGTCACCCGCTAAGTTCACTTCCTATACCAAGTATTGCTGGAGTTTCCCTGGCAGGGTAGAAGGGCACACAGACATACCGTGCCCAGGGTCTGGTCTCTGGAGCACCCAGGTCAAGAGAAAAGGCGCAACACCACGTGTGTAAAATGAGGCTGAACGGGCTCCATGAGGCGGGAAAGAATGAAGCCTGAAAAGCTCTTTGCACCAGGCCTGGCTCAGGGCAAAAGACTGGGAGATCCAGCCCTTATTCTCGGTTTTCTTACTTTGGACTCTCAGGGGAGGTAAAGAGGGTCCAAGTCAGCTAGCTAGCCGTTGGGTTTGGAGTTCTGGGAGAGGAGAAGAGCCAGAGGTTCTTTTTTCGTTTCAATACAGGAGGAAACTCCCCCTGAGAGAGCTAACGGGGGTCTCAGCTAAGCTGAATCCTCTGCATTTCCCCACCCCCACCCTGTCAATCGCTGCCCCTCCGGTCCTTCGTGCCCCCACCTGCCTGAGTCACGCTTCTCAGATCCGATTGTTCCCGGGCCCCCTCAGTCCAAAGCTCTTGATGGATTTGGTAATTGGAGTAATTACGGTAATTTTACCTTAAAGACAGGCAGCTGCAGATTTCCTATTGGGGAGCCCCCTCCCCGGGCCTCCTGCCAGCCAGTATTCAGGGACAATGACAAGTGGCTCCATTCCCTTCCCCCAGAACGTAGGAAAGTGGCTGGCTGGGGTGAGGTTCTCAATAGAAGGCATCTCAGTAGCCCCTGCCCTCCGCCTTCCCAGGGGCAAGGACAGCAGGAAGGGTTTGCAAGGCATTGTTTTTCTTCCCTCCACCCCAGCCTCGGTTCTAGGAACTTGCAAAGCACCGCAGGGACATATCCTAGTTCTCTACCCAGGCCTGAACACCAAGACCTGGGACCTCTCAGCCTGTGGAGTTCTTGACAAATCCCTGAAAGCCCCAAGGACACAGGTCCTATGGTCTCAGGTGTGAGAGACAGGCAGGGGGAATGAACCCTTGGACAGGGCAGGGGACAGCCCCCTCCCACCGTCACCCGCCCCGAGCCCGGGCTGCACTGCCCCCAGCGGCAACCTGCGGAACGTTTGCCTTCACTCTAGGGCCGTCGGTGCCAAGGGGGAAGAGTGCTGGCGGGGAGGGGTCCGTGGGGGGCCGGGCTCTCATCTGATTTCAAGGTTAGATGGCTTCTCACAGGAGGGACTTCAATGAAGGCCTCAAAGAACGTTTGAGACCCTTCTGAGGGCCTGGGGCAGTGAGGGACCCCAGCCGGGCCCCAGAGCAGCCTAGCAAGGCAGTCACATCCAGAGGCATTTGGGGGTCCTACTTAGGGTTGCCAAGGGCAAACCTGGGGTGGTCTCAAAATTTCCAACTGGGTGGTTTGGCAGATTTGAACCCCTCCAGCCCTGGCTGGTTGAGGCTCAGCGGACTGAGCGCTGGCCTGCAAAGGGTTGCAGGTTCCATTCCCAGTCGGGGCACATGCCTGCGTCGCAGGCCCAGTCCCCAGTCGGGGGGTGTGAGAGAGACAACCATACAGTGATGTTTCTCTCCCTCTCTTTCTCCCTCCCTTCCCCTCTCCCTAAAAATAAACTAAAAAATAAAAAATAAATAAATAAACACCCTCCCAGTCTTCCTAAACCTCTCAGGATCCATTTCCAGTTGGCACCCAGCCTGCACACTGGCCACTTCCACAGCAGCCTTTCAGCATCTCTTTCTCTGCTTTTCTGCCCGGAACGCCCTTCCACCTCTCACCTGCTCTTCCTCCGAGTTCAGCTTCACCATCCCTCCCTGCACAGCCTCCTGGGAAACTCCCTTCCCCTGCCCTCTGCACTTGCGGTTCCTCTCCTGTGCTTCAGTCACCACAATCGGAATCACAAAGCCATTCGTGGGATGAGTTATTTTAACATCCTTCGTCCACCCCAAGACTGCAGACCCTGAAAGGAAGGTCTGTGTTGATTTAGTGCTCTGTCCCCAGGGCCTGGCTCTCCTCCTCTCAACAGAAGTTTTTGCTGATTGCATGTTGACAATTTTCAGCTGCCAGAAACCAGGTGAGGGTGCATTCTCAGAAGAGAAGCAGCCTGAGCAAAGGCTCTGAGGCCAGAGAGGACAGAGTAAGTTCAGGAAATGTAGGGGTCAACGGGGAGGTGGGAACAAGGAGCCAGGCTTGGAGTGCTGTGCTTGTTGGGACAAGTTGGGTATGGAATCCCATCCTCCACCCCCACCAAGGAAGCCTCCCGGGGATGCCACGCCTGCTGCAAAGGGATGCGTGGGTTGCGGAACTGGGGGCTGGAAGAAAGGTTGAGGGAGTAAAGGTCAAAGGGGAGGTGGTACCCTAGGTTAGCCTCCCAGGTTTGTGGGAATGACTAGGAATGGGAACTCTGGTGAACTGAATTATGAATAAGTGAGGTAGCCCTCCTTCCTTATCCCTGAGGCTGTACAGGTTCACGGTGTCCCATCAAGTTCCAAGGACATGGGGCACCCCCCCCCCCCCACACACACACAGAGGCTGGAAAGGCACGGAAATGAACACTTGCAAAACCACCCTCAGCCAATAACCGGTGGGAGCTGGCTTCAGAGTCTCCTCTTCCTCTCCCCTGGGAGTGCCTAACTGACCTTGAAAAGGGTTCTGCACTGTCTCCGAGTCCTCGGCAGGCCACGGCAGACAGGACACCCCTCAGACTGGGCCCCAGTCAGCCTTCCTGGGTCACCTCATGGCCATTCTGCCCACCTGATCTGGATACTAGGCTAGAATGGGGATCCCTGTGGTGCTGGAGGGTGGGCCACCTAGAGCCGCAAGGAGGCACAACTCATGTGGCATGAAAGCACCACTGTGTGGCCAGGGAGGCCCTTCCCTTTTCCCTAGGGAACTGAAGTCTATAGTGGCTGCAGGATTTCAACCTGGGTTTGCCTCTCATGTCCTCAGGTGCGCAGCCTCTCGCCACTTCTCCCACCTCTCTCAGGGACCAGAGGGTGGATGGGGCCCACTGGGATTGGACCCCCACGACCCTGCCCACCGTCTCCTGATCAGCCAATCACTGACTCCGCTGGAGGTGGGGACAAAGGGTGGGAAGAAGATGAATGGAGATGGTGGGAAGGGCAGGGTGGGAAAGCTCTGGGAGGGGTCCTGACCCCTCCCTTCCCACCCCTCCCTTCCCCCAGGCTGCCCAGACAGCCTCTGCCCAGACACGGGCTGCCCTGACCGCCACGGCCTTGGCTGAGGTCTGTCCCCTGCACTGGGAAACCTCCTCTCTCAACTCATTCAATAGCTGGCCCCCTCGTTTTGATGTGAGTTCAGACGCTACGCCTGCATCAGTCCCACGGTGGTCCTGGGCAGCCGCTGTTCCTGTTTGCACTGATGGCTTCCTACTGCAAGGCCTCGGCCTCTGCACAGCAAGGTGCTTGGGCCGGCCAGGTGCTCCAGGGCATTCCCCCCGGAGCAGCACTCAGACAACAAAGGTGGAGTCCGTGGATAAGACATTACCACCTGTACTCCTTGGCGGGCATGTGTTGGAGGCACAGCTACACTGTTGCCCAGAAATGCCCCCAGATCGATCCCCAGCTGCTCATGGCTGTAAACCTGTTCGCTTTGAGGACACCCTTCACCGGCTCAGCCCGTTTTCCATCTCACATCTCCACTCCTGACTGGGTCTTCCTCGGGGTCCCCCAACGTGAGACCCTTCCCTGGCCGGTGGAAGCAAAAGCTCCACCCACATTCATTCTTCACATCCCTGCCCTGTGCTTTATTTTCTCAGCAGACTTTCATCGTGATGTGAGACCGTTTTGCGTCTAAGTTACTGCCTCTCTGGCCCCAGCCTAGTCCAGTGCTGGGCTCATAGTGGGCACTTAATGTCCTTGTCAAGTGACTGCAGGTTCCCTCATTTCTTCTTCCCCTGGTGGTGATGTAGAAACAGAGGACTGAACTTCCGGGAGTACAGAGAGGTTGGACACGTTACCTGCAGCCCCATGGGGGTGGATTGGAGCCCAGGGTCTGCCATCCGGCCCAGTGCGACCACCCCTGGATGCTGCCTCTGCCGGGGAAGCGGTTGCCTAGAAGGCACTTCCTCTGCGCAGGGCCCTTGCTGCCCTTCGCTCAAGGGACTATTCCCACCAGGGGCATCTTCCCAAACCCCACCCTCCTCCCTCTCAGCTGAGGACAGGAAGCGTTGTCATAGTCCTTTAGGGGGTCTCAAACAAGGTTTATTTTCGCACACTTTTGGAGGCTAGAAGTCCAAGATCAAGGTGCTGTGAGGTTTGGTTTCCAGTACGGACTCTAGCTGGCTTGCAGAGATAGCCATTTTGTCTTGGTCCTTGTGTGGTCATTCCTCCGTGTGCCCAGAAAGAGCTTTCTGGTGTCTCATTGTCCTCTTATGAGGACACAAGTCCTTTGGGATGAGGGTCCCACCCTTATGATCTCCTTCAATCTTAATTACCTCTTTAAGAACCCTGTCTCTAGATAGAGTCACCTTAGGGCTCTAACATGTGAACCTGACGGGCGGAGGCACGGTTTAGCCCATACCAGGGCTTCTTACAAAAACCGTGATCCCAGTCCTAGCTGGGACTAGACTACAAAGAGCCTGGAGAAGCTGGGCGCCCACTGTGAGCTGTGCTAACCCAGCAGAGGGGCTGGTGCAGGATCATCAATCACCAAGATCCCGCAGAGTGGGAAAAGATGAGCGCTCAGATACCATGAAGATGAATGCGGACACTGACGGGTGATTAAACTGGGATCCTCCGCTGAGAGCTGATGCCCCACTCTGAGTGCAAAGTTAGCACAGCCAGACCTAGGCTCCCAGCACCCACAGGGGCACCTGCCCCTCCCCCTGCCAAGGTGAGGGGGTTGTCCCTCCAACCACACAGCTCCCTGTCGTCCCAGCCCTGCACGTGGTGCCGTGAGGAATGCAAAGGGACCAGTACAGGTGCCAGGGACTGTGAGGCAGATCATCTCAATAGTCACCATTGCCGGTGACTGGCTCTTGTTAATGATTAATAATAATGATGACAGTACTGAATAAGAACTTGCCAAAGGTACTTCAGGAGCATTCCTCACTTTCACATATCAGACTGAGTCAGGTGGTGAGGGAACAGGTAGAGGGGCAGAGAGGAAGTTGTTCATTCATTCACTCATTCAGTAGATTTTTATTGAGCACCTACTATGTGCCATTATATCCGCAAAGGTGAGCAAAACCCCACAAGGTTTCTGCTTTTATGGAGCTACCTCCTCATTAAGGAGACAGATGATAAAAAATAATTAAATAAGATAATTTCAGGGCATCATAATGAATGGACTTCATTAATTAAGGTGAGAGAGAGTAGGAGAATGTAACTTCAAATGGAATGGTCGAAGGCCTCTTGAAGCAAGAGACACCTGAGCCGAAACCTGGGCTGTGTTCTAGGCAGACAGACCAGCAAGGGGGAAAGCTTAAAAGCAGAAACGAACTTGGTATGTCTGAGGAATTAAAAGAAGGCTGCTGTGGCTGGCCCTGCAAAGTGAGGGGCAGCGTGACGGAAATGGCATCAGACATTAAATGGGTCATAGGTCAGGGTAAGGAGAGTTGGGACACTATTTTAAGTGACATGGTATCCCTTTGGAAGGCTTTCTATAGGAGGGCTTTCAATAGAACTGAATTGTTAAAAGATTTCATTTATCTATTTATTATTAGAGAGAGGGGAAGGGAAGGCAAAGAGGGAGAGAAATATCGATGTGTGAAAGATATATACACTGTTTGCCTCTTGCAGGCCCCCAACCAGGAACCTGACCTGCAACCCAGGCATGTGTCCTGACTGGGAACTGAACCAGCAACCTTTCGGTTCACAGGCCAGCACTCAATCCACTGAGTCACACCAGCCAAGGTTGAACTTTTGTTTTAAAAGGACCACTGTGCAGAGAATAGATAGGAGGGCAAGAAGAGAAATAGGAGTACAAGAAGGCATTGAAGACTTTGCACCATCATCACCATCACAATCACTGTCACTGTCACCGTCACCAAAGGCACCAAGATGATAGTGGCTGACATTAGGTAGTCATAGAAGCAAAGGAATGAGGAGGGGAGACCGGGATGTATTTTGGAGGAGGCCCTCCAGAGCTCGATGGTGGACTGTAGGGGGTAGGAAGGAATAGGAGGACAGAACAGCAAGTCTGGCTGAATCCCAAGCTGTTTCCCCCACGGAATAATCTCTCACTTCCATTCTTGACCATCTTCTCGCACTAGCACTTCCCAGGTCCTGCTCCTGCTCAAGGCAATCCTGGTGTGACTGAAAGAGCACTGGGCTTGGAATCAGGCCTCCAGCCGTCTCACTCTGTGTGACCTTACACATGTCCTGTAACCTCTCTGGACTTCAGTTCCTTCACATGTGAGATGGAATCACAGTAATCCCCATCTTGCAGGATTGCAAGGCTAAACTAGTAATTCATCCAGTCTGGGCTCTTGGGATGGGGCTGATGGGGAAACAGGCTCTTAACCTGCTGTAAATTCCGAATGCCCTGCCAGGCAGTTCTGAGATTAATGTCAATCTCTCCTTACTAGGTTTTCTTGATTAAAGGAAATGCCTTCTTCCTGGTCCCAAGGGTGTTAGCATTGTGGGAGGTAGGGAGAAAGGAGACCAAGGAAGTGACCATCCCCAAAATGTCTTTAAATATGGGCATTAAAGGCAAAATAGTTTGAGAGTTGCATCTTGACACCAGACTACCCTGCATGGGAACTGAATCCTGTCACCAGTGAGCCATGGGGTCAAGTAATGTTAACTTTCGGAGACTCAGGTTTCCTTTCTTATTAAGTCGTAATGCTAACAGTGTGACTCATGAAGTTGTGAGGATTAAAGGAGTTCATACGTGTCAAGTACCCGGCGCATAGTAAGTACTTAGTGACTGCTAGCTGCCACCATCATTACCCAAGGACACTAGTTTATTGTGAGGATTAAATATGTAAAGCTCTTGGCATGCTCAGCACCATTATCATCATCATCATGATCACTATCACTGCCATCAGCATTACTATCATCACTGTCATTAGCATCACCATCCTCAATATCAACACCACCACCACCATCATCATCATCACCACCATCATCACCTTTGCCATCACTACAGCATCACATCACCATCGTAATTGTCACCATTTCAGTGTACGAAGCCAACTTCTAGTCACGAGCATCTGTAGGTGTTCACCTGAGGGCTTTCTCTGGCTCCTGAGCCCATTGTGTCTGTGCTCATGAAGGCTGGCAGTGCCAGGGAGTGAATGCCTGCCCTGCTCAGGAGGAGACTCAACCCATGAGGGGTCGATGAATAAGCAAGTATCCAGTCCCCTCACTCCTTGTGTGCGGATAACTCTGCCGAATGTCTTCTCCGAGGTCTCCAGGAAAATTAAGCCCTGGTGGCCCACAGTATCACCATCCTTGATGGTGCATCGCTGGATGGGCTGCCTCCCCTTCTCCACCTTATCTCCCCATTCCCTTGTCTTTCATGGGAATCGCTATTTGCACCCAAATCATTGCTTCAGGGTCTGCTATGGGGGAACAGAAACAGAGGCACGGGGTTATTGTGGAAATTAAACTTGTAAAGCTCTTGGACTTAACAAATCTATTGTTGAACGAATGAATGAACAGGGGAAGGAGGAAGGGAGAGGAGGGAGGACAGGACCCCAGAGAAGCTGCTCCTGCAGCAACCCCTTCAGCCATCGTCATGCTTCCATCCCTCCCCTGAGTTCTCTTTCCAGCCCCTCCTGGTGGCTGCAGGTTCAAGATGTGGTCAGGCCGGCACCTCGCCCTCATCCCCAAGTTCCCATGTTAACTCACGCCAAGGACAGCACTCAGTGAGAACTGAGCTGGGGAGAAAAGGCAAAAAGAAGAAGAAGGAAAAACTTGAACAAAGGAAAAGTGACATTTAACTTGTGCATTTAATGTTCAAATAGAATTTAAATATCATACTACAAAATGACAAGATTGCACAAAGCAACACTGGACACATGGGAGCACAGAAGGGAGGCTCTTCCTCTTCCCAGTTCTGGGGTGGGGGGTGTTGTTCCTGGCTGCAGTCTTAGCCAGCACTCTCTGCCTCAGGCCCAACTCCCTCATCTTTCAAGGGGTCTCAGAGAGGGCAAGGGGCTCGCCTGGGGCCACACAGCTCTCCTGGCTTGTCTCCAAGGTTGTCCCACTACTCATCATAGGGCTACTTGAAAGCATTTTGTTTTCTTGGGAAAAAAAAAATGAACTGCCTCTTCACAGAGTTGCTGCATGCTTTATTCTCCTCTGGGCTGGGAATCCTGTACAAAAATTCATCCCCCAAGTGGTGTGGACACACGTCAAGGTGGTGTAGGACCATCCCGAGGGGCATCTGGAGGGCATGAGGTGAGGGTCCTGGGGAGGAGCCAGCCCCGGCTTCCCCTTGGTGGGACCTGAGGGGCATTGCAGAGAAGAATGCTTGGAGGAAGAACTAGGCCTTCCGCGAGGCGCCCTGCTCCCACGCCGGATGCACAGGGCTGCCCCTTACCACCGACTTAGTGCGACTGTTTAATGACCCACTCGCCGTGGGGGTTGGCACGGTACAGATCTAGGAGGTAGGCATCTGGGTCCAGGCGATGCTCACCTGTGGGGGGTAGGGACATGGAGGTGGGGTCGGGGAAGATGCTGCTGGCCTCTCCGATCCCCTCACCTGGCCCACACACGGACCCCCACCTGCACCTCCCCCAGCCCGACTGTGTGAGCTACCCCTGGCTTTGGAGAATTGACCTCAGCAGCACTCAGTGCGGTGGGGAAGGGTACGGCCTGCCCCCTGGCAGCCCACAGCCAATGGCCGACTGACTGACAGAGGGGGGAAGGCCGCCCTCCCTGCTTTGGAAGGGAACCATGCTGGTGCAGTTGGTGCTCCGGAGCCCCCTTGTGAGCAAGGCTAGATTTCACCCCTTCTCCCTCCCTGGAGAGGCCCTGCCTAAGGAGCGCCCCGTCAATGCATCCCAACTCCTAAAGCCTCCCTTAGCCTCTGCTCCCTGACCCGTGGCTCCCAATGGCTGGGGCCTGCAGCACCAGCAGCAGCAGCTGCCTGGGAATTTGTCAGAAATGCAGATTCCTGGGGCCCAGCCTCTTGCCTGTGAGTGCACCACTAAGTCTGAGAATCACCACTCCAGAGAAGGCAGCTGAGGACAGCTGCCCATCCTCCGTCCCCACAAAGCTGGGGGCCTCGCGGAGCTGGGCCTGTGTTTGCAGAACTGCTTAAGGAATCTATGGCCATAGGCCTGAAGGCAGGTCCAGTGCAGCTAGGGTGGCCCAGAGGCATCACTTTCACTGACAACCACCCCACCACACAAAAATTCTGCCCTCTCCATGCTTGAGGCCACCTGAGGCCATATCCACACTGCAAAATGAAATCCCAAGGTGTGGCCACAAGCTGACCCTTAATCTCACAGCAGGGTTCCGCCTGGGTTTTTGGGAGAAAGAGCCTGAGGGGAAGGCTCAACCCAGGTGGCTCTGGCTGAGCTCAGCCACCACTGAGCTCTCAAGGTCAGAGAGCCCCAGGGCCCTGGGCTCAGACCCCCTCCCCACTGGGAACTCACTGATATTTCCTCCCACTTCGCAGAGAATGAGGTCAGCTGAGTTCCGCAACTGGCTGCTGCAAGACACAGAGGAGAAAATAACTGACATCTTCTGCTCAAGGCTGCAAAACCAACAGTTGCTTACACACCCCAGGCCTGGAAGAGGCCGTCCTCACTAATTCTGGTCCCAGCTGGGAGACATAAGGACCCTCCTGAGAAAGCCAGAGCCACAAAGGAGTTCAGTGTCCAGAGACATGGAAAAGGCAGGTGGACGGCACTCACAGAGGGCCAGTCATGGGTCCCCCACCTCCAGGCCCCTACCTGCTGGGCATCAGAATGGAAGTTAGGAGGGTGATGAGATGAGGGGTGACATGTGGGGACAGGAGCCTGCTGAGAGGGGCAAATTCTGAGTCAAAAAGAATTGTGGATATTGTACAATATGTATGGTAACTATAATTATAATTGACATAATTATCATATGAGATCAATTCCACAATCTGTTCCCAATTTTCCCTCTGGGCTAGCCCCTTCCCCTCTCTGGCCCTTAGTTTGCCCATCTGCAGGAGGAACTGGACTAGACACTTGCTAATAACTGACAGTCCAAGAGTCTTCCCTGCCAGCTCCATCAAGGAGGCTCCTTAGAGCTCAGCTTCCTGCATCCTGGAATGACAGTTGCATATCAGCCCCTCTGATCCTTTTTCAGCTCTTGGGCCATACTGCCTCAGGACCTTTGCATAAGCAGTTTTCTGTGTCTGGAAGTCTTACCTCATCCCCCAGACTACCAAGTGAGCTTGTAAGTCTAGGGCCCCTGTCTGTTCTTTTCATTGTGTTTCTAGCATTCCACATGGTACTTGGTCTATAGCAGGTATTCATTAAATACCTCTAACACTGAATAAATGAATGCTATTATTGTTGTTATTTGAAACCAAGAAGCTCTCTAAGAAGGTTGGAGGAGCCAGTTCTGGCCACCGTAGAAGGGGGAAGTCCAGCAACCTCCCCTTGATGGCCTTCAGTTCTGATGTGCTGACCCCTCCTTGCACCTCCCTGAGGGGAGAGGCTCCTGTTTGGGAAGGTGCCCCCTTACCATGGGAGGAGGTCGTCCTTGTCCTTACTGTCCTCTTGACCCTGTAAACCAGGGCTGAGGCGCCCTGCGAACTGCCTGAGGACATGAGCCACAGTGGTGCAGGGGGTCAGGGGCACCTCCAGGGTATCCTTGATAAGCCAGGCCACCTGGATCTTCGCCACTTTGGGAGTCTGTAGAGACAGAAACATGCCTGGGGGCCTCACACATGCATAGGAATTCAAATGTGTGTGCATAAGTATGCATACATGTGCACTAACACAAGCACCCACGCTAAAAATCAAAGATGCACACATACACACCAGCCTCTTGTGCACGGGTCATACTTTGTTCACATACATAACACCCCATGTGCATAAACAAAGGCACAGAAGCATGCATGCACGTGAGTTCACACTGGTACACACAGCGGGAGTGCAGGAAATTTACCTACAAACACAGGCACATAGGTTTACATAGATTCCCGTCACCCATGCACACATGCACAACGTGACAGTGGCCGATTTTTCTGTTTGGAACTCTAAATAAGGAAACCTGTTCAGGACTCATCTGGGAACACTTAATATTTTGGAGGGTCCTTCCTTTCTGTGAATCCCTCCTTGTCGCAACCTCCCCACACCCCACAAAGCGACCACCCTCACACAAGAGGCTGCCTAAACGTTGCGCAGGTGAGATAGTTTCTAGTCCCCGCACCACACCCCCTTCTCCTGCTGGAGGTCACCTCCCAGGTTCCGGGACACCTGCTCCCTGCTCGCTACGGTGGGGCCGGCGCGCCCCCTCGTGGCCTGAATCGGCAGCGCCGTTCCTGACCTGACAGCAAGTACCTGAAGGAGGCGGGAGGGTGGGTGCCCGCGTGGGTGCCTCCCGCTGCCTCCGTCTCCATCCATCTGGGGATGGTGGAGTGTGGTGGGCACTCACCGCCTCGGGGCCAACCCCCGCCTTGTCCCTGTCTGCATGAATCTTTCGCAGCCAGGTCCTGAGGGCCCCGTCGCAGAGTTGGGGGCGCCGGCCACTGCTGTCATTCAGTTTTCGCACTTGCGCAACCAAGAAAGAGGAGACCTGGTCCAAAAGAATGAAGTCTTATCAGGGGCATCGGAATCACTGTGGTGTTTTCCTTGTCCCTACATCCCACATGGGACTTGCCAACACACACGTGTTGAACTTGGGGCTGAAGCTCTAGTTTGGTGGGAAGAGAGGGGCCACATAGCCCCTAAAAGGGCCATGGAGCAGGGTACTTGGCGAGCGGGGGTCTCGCCAGGCAGTTGTGAGGTGGCTGCTCCCTGGCACGCCCAGGCAGGAACATTCCGGAAACGCACCTGGAGCGGGCTCATGCCTGGAGAGCCCCCAGCCAGCCCCCCGTTAGCAAATTCCCACAGCGAGCCGGGGATCAACCCGTACCCTTCTCTCGAACCAGAAGCCACCAGAGGGCACCAGGAGAATCTGGTCTCCACCATCTGATGACCAGGCCCATGTGCTCTGGGGTCTGACAGAGCTGGTTCTGTTCCGAGCCCTCTGTGTACAGGCTGGTGAGAGCCAGACCAAATAATACACGTGGCAAAAGAACAGGGCGGGGGCGTCTTCCATGTTATGCATCCACATCTACGTTGCCTAGAACTTTTATAAGAAGGCATATCGGCATTCCTTGAAATTTTTAAACTCCTTAGGATTAAAAATAAAAGTGTCATAAACAAATGTGTTTTGGCAGCCACATGACCTGAGAGAGCCAAAAGGGCACAAGGAAGGCAGGAACTATGGGCCTGTGGGCAGAGAGGAGTTGATGCTTGAACTAGGTGGAGAAGAATGAGCAGAAGGTACCGGGCTTCCACCCTCTCTAAAAAGGTGAGGGAAATGCAGGCAGAGTGACATGCACAAGTAAAATCTCAGAGGCGTGAAGTGCAGGACAAGTCTGGAGAGCCAGCTGGCACTGGCAAGGTTAGAACACAAAGCAGCACATGGATGTGCTGAGGGGGAGACTGGGGGGAGTCAGAGAGCTTCACTTTCTGGTTCCTGGGATTAAAAGTTATCTCAATGACTTTACGGGCGGAGGGAAGAAAAGGAAGAAGGAAGGAAGGAAAGAAAGGAGAGAGGGAGGAAAGGTAGATGGATGGGTGGATGGATTGGTGGGTGGACAGATGGATGGATCTGCAGAATGGCTGGTGGGTGAATGAGTGGGTGGACGGATGGGTGACTCAATGGAGGGATAACTGGAGAGATGGAAGGAAGAGGCTACACGTTTCTAAGGGAAGTGTCTGATCAGCAGTGGTGGGCAGTGCTACCTTGTATCCATGGGACAGCTATCAAGTGCTGGAGGGGACTTCCTGTTTCTGCTCCACCCTCACCTGCCAGTGGGACTTACATGCCCACATCATAGAGGGGTCTCTTTCCCTACTCTTGCCCCTTGGCCTTGCTTTGGATTTTCACTCAGAGTAAGACTGACAGGGTCTGGGGGTATCTTGGTTATTTGGCTCAAACTTCTATCTTAGGCAGGCCTGTGTCCCTATGCCTGCAGGGGGCAGGGGCAGGGCGGCGTTTTCAACATCATTGAAGCTTTGAGGTGAAGGAACCATTAGTGAGGGCTGGTGGGGCACATGTAGTCTGGAGTAGACCAGATGGCAATGGACTGGCTGGGTGGTGTGGCACCCTGGACACCTTCTGGACGTTAAGGCAGGGCAAAAGGAAGATGCTGCTATCCATAAGAGCCAAAAGAGGCACAACCAGCGATTTGAAAGGACAGTGCTCATAATCATGGATAGCAGAGGCAACAGGGCAGCTGTGCCCAGAGGAGAAGAAGGACCCATGCCTGGCACGGAGATGGACACCCTGTCTCTCCACTTGTGGCTGTCCCACAGCACTCACGGTCCAGAGCAGGTCCTGGTAGTGCACCAGCAGCTGCACCACCTCGGCTGCGCCCTCTGCCAGCTGCTTCTCCCTGCCCCTAGAGAGCCTGGGGGGCTGCCCTCGGTGAAGGAAGAGGTTAGGGGCCATCACCGTGGAGACATTCCACAGCGTCATCTTGTTGCTCTGCTCCCGGGCCACCACCTTCCTGAGGAATTCCAGGAGTGCCTGCGGAAGAGCACAGGATCTCCCTCAAACCTTAGCAGGCCCAGTGCCCCTCACCTGCCCCTGAACATCCTGCTGTGCTAATGGGGGAGGGGCTCGGAAGGAGCCAGGGGTTGGAATGGGGGTTCGGTTCCAGCTTGGCCGTCAGCCCACCTGCTGAGCTCTGTGTCTATTTTCTGCTCTGCAAAATGGGGCCAAAACATCTCCCTGTCGCTGCTCCCTCGGAGTGAGACAGCGGGTCAGACTTGAACTTTCAGGCAGAGAACAGAGCCACCACTCTGGGAAATGAGTCTTTTCCCGGTGAGCCCAAGAGAGTTCCTTTTTCTGGACCCGGGGAGTCTGAGTCCACCCGAAATGCAAGGGGAAGAAAGGGGGAAGCAAAGACAATGGGAAGGAAGCGGGGAGAGAATCATAGCTGCCATTTACCAAGTATTCTTTGTGTTCTTGGCCCTTAGCACCTTCCAGGTATTTACCATCTCACTTCATCCTACCGACTCTGCAAAGTAGGCCCTTCCATTTGTACTCTTTACACAGAGAAGGAAACAGTGGCTTGGAGAATGTGCCCAAGGCCACACAGCAAGTAAAGAAGAACAGAAGGAGAGAGGGGTAGAGGGTGGAAAGAGGGATGGATGGATGGATGGGCGGGTGGTGGCTGAGGATGGATGGAAGGAAAAAAGGAAGGGAGGAAGGGAGGAAAGAATGGAAGAAGGAGGGGAAGGAGAGATAAGTGGGCCTATATCGGATGCTTGCTAAGTACCACTTTCTAGTCTGTGATTCCTTATGTATTAGCTCTTGTATTCCCCCAAACAACCACGCAGATGCTATTATTAACTTCAGTTTACTGGAAAGGAAACAAAAATTCAAAGAAGCTGTCTCCTCAACAAAGCTAAGCCACAAGGAGTGAAGGTCATGAGCCCACCTCTGTCTGGATCTAAATACTCCCTCAGGGCCTTCTGGGTGCATGTCCAACAAGGATTCCAGTAGACCTGGGCCTCCTCACTGCCTCACCCTAGCAGTTTGTCTTGGATTTGACCCAAGGACAGCCAGGAAGGTGCTGGGTGCTAAGCCAGGCTGCACTCCAGCCCCAGTTCCCGTCCTGAGCACCCACTCTCATAAAATACAGTGGGAGCTCCAAACTGGTATTTCCCAAACTGGTGCCCCATGGAACACCGGTGTCATTCAATGCTTCCCACGACAAAAGAGGGCCCTGGCCAACTGACTCCAGAAACTGCTGCATACTCCAGCTCTGCTTGGATGTTCACAAAGCCTTGGCATATCAAGGCCCTGAGAAGTCCAGCAGGGAAGGGTGACCCTCACCTTCTTCCACTACCTCAGCGTTCACCCGTCTTATCTGGACACTTATCTCCTCCCTGTGACTGACAGAACTGACAATGATGTGGGGCACGTGTCCTTTCAGGGCTCATCTGCTTTGTTGAGGGAAAAAGCCTCAGGAAGGAGGACCTGGTCATCGGGGCACCCCAGCACCTGGCCAAGTCGCTGAATGAGTGAAGGAACGAATAAATGAATGGCCCACGCCGAGCCGTTACTGCGGCTGAAAGCTGAGAGGACCGAGTGGAGGCAGCCAGAGGTAACCTTCACCTTCAGGGCGTTCCTGTTGGGCTCCGGGAGGATGAGGATGAGCAGGTGGAGGGCCTGCAGGCGCTGCCTCAGGTTGGGGATGTCTGGGGGGAGAGGGTGGGCTCCGTCTCAGGTCTCCCAGGGAGGCTCACCCACTCTCCCTCCCTCAAGCTGGAGACCCCTTGGGGAGGGGAGATTCCAGGAACCCCTTCCTTATGGGGCCTGGAAATGGTTTTGGGCTTGTGTCAGCTCAGACAGAGCCCCAGCCTGTGCTGGTCGTGAGACTCACTCTCTGCTGTGTGAATAAAAAGTAACACCCATGTGTATGCACACACACACATGTGCACACACACACTCCCGGTGTGTGTGTGGGAGGTATATCCCAGGGACAGAGGTGCAATGAGCTGGTGACCACCCTGAGGAGGGAAGATGGGTATCCCAACTGGCTTCATGGAACCATTTGCGTTTTGAGGGTTGCAAAACGCCAACCTGGGGTCAGGGTCTCCAGGGAGAAGGGCAGATGGTAGGTCCAGAGACGGCGTTCACCAGACCTGACCCATCAGCTGAGCCTGGAGGGCAGTTGCACAGGCAACCACAGAGCCCAAACACCCAGGGCTTGATCCCCCACACCTGTGTGGCACTCATTCATTCATTCATTCACTCACTTGCTCACTCACTCACTCATTCATTCACTCACTCTTCACTCACTTGCTCACTCACTCACTCGCTCACAAACAAACAGGTGGCAGGATGATGGAGCTAGCGTCAGGGGAGCAGACAGACAACAGACAAGCACAGAAATGAGGAAGTCTCTTCAGCCACTGGCTCGTACCGAGGAGACAGGTGTGTTAGGTCAGCAAGGGCTTCTGAGGTGCTGACGGTGGGTGATGGTGGGTGAACTGACATCTGAAAGGCAAGGAAGCAGCGGCCAAGGGCTGGGGCAGGGGTGGTTTTCCAGATGGACAGAGCAGCCCCTGCGGAGGCCTTGAAGGGAAGGAGGGAGGGGCACATCCAAGTGGCTGGTGGGGACGGAGGGGTGGGGCAGCAGGGCAGGGGGCAGAGCAAGGCCTCCGTGAGGAGGAGGGCGGTCGGCCGGCTGCTGAGAGACCTGATCAGACGGGACCTAATCCATGTGAGGATCAAAGGCTGCAGAGGATTTCCCAGCACCCCACCTCTTGCGTGGGAGTGAGGATCAGACTGCCTGAGCCCTGAAGGTTTTGGAGAAACAGAGAGAGAGAGAGAGAAACAGAGAGAGAGAGAGAGAGAGAGAGAGAGAGAGAGAGAGAGAGAGAGAGAGGGAGGGAGAGGGAGAGAGAGAGGGAGAGAGAGAGGGAGACCCCAGATTCCTTCAAGGTTGGAAGGGGGATTTCAGGTGGGTGGCTTTCTTCTTGTGAGGAAACTAAAAGTGACACTCTGTCCTCTGAGTTGAACATAAATATGCAGAACATAGAGACGGATCTGCGCAACATACGCCAATCTGCAAGCTGTGCACACAGGCATGTGCACATATGTGCCCACAGACAAACCTGGTAACCTGGACCCGTGCACATTATGAAGGAAAGAAAACTAGTCTGTATGAGAACTCTAAGGGTCTGGTGTGCAAAACCTTACCTCCTCTTCTCATCACACTGCACACACATTCATGCACTTACATATACAATACACACATACATGCACACACTGTACATACATGCACACATCTGACACATACACACACACATGTACATGTAAGCACATGTCATCATACACACACATGCTTGAAGTCACAGGGGACAGGTAGACCCATCTCCCCACCACTTTCCGTCTCCGGCCCAGGCCATCGATGGCTCTTCTCCCAACTGCAAGAGGCTGGGGACACTCACTGGGCACCACAGTGAAGGCCGGGAGGTACTCGGCAGTGAGCAGAGGCGCCGGAAGCTCCCGGATGAACCTCTTCAGCAAGTCGGATGCATCATTGTGGCGAACCTCGTCCCAGCTGAACAGCCCAGCACAGAAATCTCTCTCCAGCTTTTGCTCCAGCCCCTGAAGGAAGGAGGGGACCAATGAGAAGCTGGCTCAAGGCTCCAAGAAAAGCAGCTCTGCCCCTTCCCTGGGCCTCAGTTTCCTCATCTGCAAAGTGGGGGCAATAATAGCACTCACCTCGTAGGTTTTTCATGAGGATTAAATGGCCTAATGTGTTTAAGTCACCCAATAAATGTTGACAGTATGGTTCCTACCCTCTATGGTGCCACCTCTAACTTTTCAAACCTTCCTGAATTCAACAACCCAGAGACCAAAGACAAACGCTGACGGACCATGTGCTGGACTCTCTCCCGGGTTGACATACATGTGAGGGTGCTGGGAGATGCAGCCTCCATGAGGTGGGGGAAGCCAAACCGTTACCTTGACCCTGGCCTGGGATCCGGGGACCCTGAGGATGCCTTCTGTGTCCAACCCTCTCTTTTCCAAACAGGACAGCAGCTATGAGATGAAGAAGCCAAGGTTTAGACCAAACCATTGAAAAGGGAGATTCGAACTGGCGTGTCTTCCATGAAAACACAGAAGAAGACAGGGCCAGGAGAAAAAGAATCGCTTTATTGGCCACTTCCATGAGCTGAGCATTGTTCTGAGAGCTTTTTTCTTAAATACGCATTTTTTCACTCAATCTTTAATAAGAAAACACTATTATTATAACCCCACTTCACGAATACTGAAAAGCAGGCTCATGGAGGTTCAAAAATTCACCCCAAGTCTGTCAGCTAGCGTGTGTCAGACCCAAAATTTGAACCCAGGTACCCTGATTCTCAAGTGCACAGCCTTATCCCTCCGGCTAGCCATCAGCGGTGCCCAGAGCCAGCCTCCCACCGGCTAAATGACCCCACCTGGGGACAACTTACAGCTTGGAGTACCAGTGGCACCTGGGTGCTGGGGAGGGCCTTGCGGTCAGCTTCCAGCAGGGCTTCAAGGGACACACCAAAAAGACGAGTTTCTGCGGGGGGTCCAAAGAGCAGAAGGGGCATTTCACTTTCTGGAATGACAACTGGGCTTCAGCCTGCATGGTCTCCTGGGGACTAGAATCAGACCCCTTTCCCTGGGTGAGGACTGAGCTCTCTGGAGAGTGGCTGAGCTCCAACTGTCCTCAAGTGGAACACGAGGCCTCCGTGAAAATGCAAATGTTCAGCCTTGGCTGGTGTGGCTCAGTGGACTGAGCACCTGCCTATGAACCAAAGAGTTGCAGGTTCGTTCCCAGTCAGGGCACAGGCCTGGGTTGCAGGCCAGGTTCCCAGTTAGGGGTGTGGCGAGAGGCAACCATGCATTGGTGTTTCTCTCCCTCTCTTCCCCTCTCTCTAAAAATTAATAAAGAAAATCTTCTTAAAAATGCAAATGTTCAATGTCTCAACAGAGCAGAAAGTCTCAGCCAGATAAAGAGGAGGTGAAAGAAAAAGGGCTGCTGTCCCAGAGAGCACCAGGTACCAAATTAATAACGGTCTGGGGTAGAGGGCTCTGCTCTGCAGGGACAGGCCACAGGCCGAGTTCCAAAGAAATGTACCCCCAAGGTCTTCTCAACCATCCTGCCTTGCAGTCTTCATGGCTAAACTCCCTTCATCTATTCTGCAATGTCCTTCCTTCTCTGTTCACCTGCCTACCCCTTTCTCTACTAAAACCCGACTCCTGGTCTGTCTTACCCACTATCTTCTAAAGAAATAAACAAAAAATTGCATTGCACACATTTGGCAACGATGTGATGAGATGAACACCCTTCATACACCATTGACCACTATTGAAGGATAATATATACCAAGAACTTCAGCTGGATATGCTAACAGGTGGCTGTTCTAAAACAATCTAAGGTATGTGCAGAATTGTATGTGCAGCAACAGTAATTGTGTTTTATAACAGGAAAAAACCATGGAAATAATAAATGTCCACCAATGCCCTGACTTAAAAATAATCTTCAAAGAATGTTTAAGTCATAAATGGTAACATTGTCCCAGGTGCTTTGTCCCTCCGTTAGTCCACACTGCCGGCCACATGAATTTGCAAATCTTCCTTAAAGCAGCAGAAAATGCCTTCCTACTCCTTGCCGGTCAGACAGGTGACAGCTTAGGCCTAAGCAGTGGCTTCGAATGCATTGTGTCTTATGCACCTGTCAGTGTCATGTGAACATGCTTCAGATGGTCCCAGGAGGATGAGAGGCATGGGAAGTAGACACCAGTCCACAGTTTGGAGTCAAGCCCTGCCTGTATCAGCCCACCAACCCCCAGTTCACCCACAAACATGCAGGCAACGGTAAGTAATTATTGAATTAAGTCACACGTTTTGGGGTTGCTTGTTATGTAGCATTATTGTGGCAATAGCTGAATGAGACGATAACACAGCAATGACCATAATTCTATAATATTAAATTTTAAAAGTTCACACACATGGTGGGGAAGGAAGATAATATACTGTTATTAGTGCTTATATCTGAACTGTATTTTTCCTTTTGGGATTTTACCCTAGCTCCCACATTTCCTGCAAGGAGCAGGAATTATTTTCATATGCAGAAAAAGAACACATATAACAGAAGGAAAAACAGGGGCTTAGCATGTTTTGGTGGAAGACTCCCCAAGCAGCTTCTTAGATGAGAAGGCCAGGACGCCAGCCACAGGGTTTCTGAAGGGCGGAGCCGCTGACCTGCTGCCTTCAGCTTCCCTGCCTTGCTCCTCTTCAGGTCCAAGCCAAGGACGTCACAGAGCGCAGTTAGCTCAATGAGGGCCAAGGTAGAGATCTTCTTCATGTCCTGCAAGGACAGGTCTCCAATCTTCGTCAAGCCGAGTCTGCCTTTGGGGATCCTAAACTTCTAAGGAGGGACCCAGAGACAATCAAGCCCCACGTTGGGTAAGTGTGTTGAGGCTCCCCACCCCCAGCCCACCCCTTCACCCATCTCCTGCCTCCACCCCTCCCACCCTTAGGCGATTAGGAGAGGGAAGGGCAGAATGGATGAGAGCAGAGGATCAGGATTCCATCCCAGGTTCAAGTCCAAGCTCCACCTCTGATTGGGTCACATGCTGAGCCCCTAGTTCCCCATTTCAGATTGCAAAATAGTGCTAACCTCATAGTTTTTAGGGTAAAATGGGCCAAGGGGTGAAAGGGTGCCAAGCATTTAGCAAGGTCCCAGTAAAGGGGAGATGTTTTTACTGCCTTTATTCCAACCTGAGGGGCTGGAAGAGAGGGATCATCCCCGTGGGGTTCTTATTGTTGCTTCTATTCTGGTCTTTTGTTGCCCTCCCTCACCCCATCTGTCCCTATCCTTGGTGGTGTCACCCCCCCCACACACACACCCCTATACACACTCCAATGCTCCTCTTCCTCACTCCGAATAGAATAGAATATTAGTTGAAAAATAAATGGTGCTCGACCTCGCCATCTAGAGGCAAAAGTGGGGATCTGCAGGCAGCCCCTGGCATCATTCCTGCTGCCATCAGCGAAAAGGTGAAAACCAGCAAGAGCCAGTTTAGCATTTGCCGGAAGCACATGCCCAGATTATGCCCCAGTGCTCACTCAAGCGCTCTGTGAAGGGAAAGGAAGCAGTGCTGTGGCTGTAGGTAATAATGTCATGGCTGACAGCCTAGTGCTTTGCTGCATGGCCTATGGAGTCAAACTTTCTGGGTTCAAGTTCTGGCTTGACCTGTAAATTTGGGTAAATAATTTTACTTTTCTGTGTGTCAATTTTCTTACCTGTAAAGGGGGGCTAATAACAGTACCCCTTTCATAGGGTGTAGGGGGAGATTCAATTTGAAAAATTGTATAAAATAGTAACTGACACAGAGTGAATCCTCGATTGTAAGTATCATTATTTTTTGGTATTTCTATAATTACTGCCAACATAACAGAATAAAATTAAATTATGTATGCATAGCACTGGATGTAACGCTGGTCTACGGTAAAAGGTTAAGATGTAGTATCTTTAGCATTATGAATTATTATTCTTCATAGTTTAATGAGGAAATCAAATCACCAAGGACAGAAGATAATGGTGCCCATTAATTATCTCTGATGCCTTTGAAATAGAAAGTCATTCTTTAAAAACTTTTCTTGCTGTATTATGGTTCCCTAAGATAGTATCACTGGGAGAAACAAGGTGACCAGTACTACCAGAATGCTACTATTTTTGCAGCTCCTATGACTTTAAAAATATTTCAAAAAAAGAAAAAAGAAAAATTCTATTGGAGTGAATGAAAGCACTCCCATGCTGGAGTGGAGGTTACTGCCGGCCCCCCTGGGCGCGTCCTCACCGGCAGGGAACCCTGGCTCCAGGCACAGCTGTCTCCGGCGGGCTGCGGGACCCTCTGCAAGAGCAGGGCGGCTTGTTCTGAGTAGGCGGAGTCCATGGGGAAGGCTTCCTCCCTCCTGGCCTGGGCCCCCGGCCCCTTCAGCTCTGCAGCTGCCGGGACACAACAGAAGGGCAGTCAGGACCTGCTGCCTCCCTGCTCCCCCCGCCCAGAGCCCAGGGAGCAGATTCTCCCGCTGGTGCCCTCACTCAGGCCAAACTCCCTAGCAGCCGCATCAGATTAGGGCACTAAGATCATGACCCCAGGAAGCAGGTTATTTAGCTGAGGGTTCAGCCCCTTGACCCCAAGAAGTGATTTCCCAGGCTCAAGCTCAAATCTATAAATACCGTTTGGGACCAGATCCATTGTCCCAGGAAATAATTTTCTAGCTAAAGCCCATCGTCCCAGGACATGGTTTCCTAGCTAAGGCCCATTGCCCCAGGAAGTGGTTTTCTACCTAAGGCCCAATGCCCCAGGAAGTGGTTTTTTACCTATGGCTCATTGCCCCAGGAAGTGGTTTCCTAGCTAAGAACCCCCTCCATTGCCCCAGGAAGTGGTTTTCTACTAAGACCCATTGCCCCAGGAAGTGGTTTCCTACCTAAGGCCCATTGCCCCAGGAAGTAGTTTCCTAGCTAAGGTTCATTAACCAGGAAGTAATTTTCTAGGCAGCGGTCCATGGGCCTGATGGGAAAATGCCACGCAGGGGTTCACCTTGTCCCTTGGGGTCCCTTCCTTCTGCCCTCAAGCAGGGAAGGCAAGGAACCAGCAGGCAGAGGAAAATGCTCAGAGGTGCGCACCGTCTCTTTGTGCAGCCTAGACAGTTCCCAGGGCCTGGAAAATGACGTTCACTTACCTGGAGGAGACTTCGGTGTCCTGGAGCTGAGCTGGGTCCATTTCGTACCTGCCTCCCCATTCTCTGGAGATACTTCCTAAGCAAATTACAGACAACGTTCACTTTGTTCTGTTTCCCAACCCTGGGAAATAGGAGCGATTTGGGACCCCGTTTTCATAGACGGAGCAGCTAAAGCTCAGATCTTGCCCACGACCCGTAGCTGCCAAGTGGGGGCGGGGCCACCGGCCCAGCTCTGTCTGCCTTCAATGCCTGTCATGTTAACCCATTCTATGCCACTTCAAAATAATCGAAGAAAGCATCAGTGCTCATAACCTGTCAACTTAAAAGTGTCAGTAGGATATACAAATGACAATGCTAAGTATTATAATTGTATTGGTAGTAGCTGTGTAGAGGGAGAACCTGAGCTTTCAGGCCCACCCAAGGACACACAGGGCAACAGGCAAATGCACACTGGCACATACAGCCAAGCCTCCCTGCAACGTGGGGACTTGGTGGCATGCAAGCACATGCCAACGCAGCAGAATCGCTGTTTCACTTCGGAGGTGGTGACCTTACAATGGACCCAGACAGACAGGGCCTGCAGTCACCCTTAGGCCACTGACTTACCCCTGAATTGAAGTCCCCAAAGATGTCCCTGACATCTCGAACAGGTGCCTTGTGGCGCCTTTGGGCTGAGCGGGCACAGATGGCCAGCCGGCGGCACACGGCAGCCACCTGGGTCTGTGTCAGGGTGGACAGGAGCCCCTGGTGATGACTGTCCAAGCCCAGGACACCAAGGAGATATGACAGGCCTGTGTCCTGCAGCCACTGGGATTCAGTTTCTCCTTCTGCCAATAGAAGGAGACCACCCAAATTAACACACACATCTACACACTCAGCCACACGAACTAACCAAGCCACATGCAGAAACACACTCATGTGGACACAAGAAACATCCACATACAGGATCATGAGACCCACTAGCATCAACCACACTCATTAATGGAAACAAGACCCAACAAAACATCTGAGAATCTGCAAGCAGAGATGGTATTAAACAGTATCTGGAATAAACCTGTAAAACCATATTCTCTTGGAAGTAGCAGGCTGAGGAAGGGAGCCTGTATGTTCTGATTCTGGAATGTAACAATAAACTTATCGCCTCGCAGATCCAACAAAGACCACCACAGGGTCACATGGGCCCAGCCATAGAGAACGTGAGCAAGCAGTTTGTGTGCCCTTGGAAAATCTCACTCTATTCAAGACGTTATTTGTGTTGGAATAACCCATCAACTGTGCCTTGTATGGAAACTGTCACGGTACTCCAGCAAACAATTCATCCAAATAGTGGGTACATGTTGAGACTGCAGGTTCCTGGGCCCCATCTCTAGAGATTCTGCCCTAGTTCAGGCTCAGGGCCTGGGAGTCGGTATTTGAACCCTCTGTCTCCACCAAGACGATTCTCATACAACATTGTCTTCAGATCCCACTGGTGAGCTTCTTCCTTACTATGGGAAAAGCAAATGAGAACTCCAGGAGGATGTTGCACCCATGATGGGATGTATTTAGTGGTGCCCAGTTTGACTGATGAGTCAACTAGGTGCTGGTGGGTCAAAATATCAGAACTACTTTTATAGCAGGTTGAGTTGTGCAGAAATGCCAGACACAGAAGTTTATCCCAATATCCCCCCTGCACTTGGGAACCAAAATAAACGCTTCCAGGGCAGCCATAACTTTGTGCATGGTCCTCCCCTAACTGTGCCGGTTGGTAGACACACTGATTCCACTGCACTACTGAGACCCCTTTCCCTCCTGCTGACCATGGGATCTCTTTAAAAAACAAAACAAACACACAAACAAATAAAACATAGCATTTCCTGAAATGCAGATCTACCAGCCTTACAGTTTTTATCTGTATCTAAGTAGTCCAGGCCAATTATTTACTATATATTTTTTCCTAATCATCAGATGCATTTTTACTTACATCTATTTTAAAAGGAAACAACATCCCAATTGTAAGTATAGCACCCACCATCACCTGCCATAGGTGGAAGGTAATGGAAAACAGTGAGTAGATTAACATCCTTGGCTCTATGCCACCTAGAGGCTCCCATTGCCCTGTGAGTCCAAAAAACTCCTGCTTTTAGTTAGTTGTCAAAACACGCTCCTCTTTTTTCTACCCTGACCCCAATCCCTCTGTTCTGTTTGAAATCAGATTGCTGGCCATATCATGATGCCAGGCAGAAGGCCTGCCATGGAGGGTATCTCCTAAAACCACCTCTGTGTTACCAGGTATTTGCATTCCACACCTGGGGACACTGAGGTGGACATCAGTTCCCTAGGTCCGAGTCTCCCACGCTTTGTGCGCCACGGGCTAGCACAGCTGATGTAGATGCCAAAGCAAGGTTTCTGTGCTGACACCCTTTCCTTCCCTTGCTCACTGCGCAAGTGGGGATATGAGAATGCGCTTGGCTCTGTTCTAGGCACTGAGAAGACAACAGTGATGGGCAATGTCCCTAACTTCATGGAGCTTCCATTTTACTGGGGGACACAGACAAATGCACAAGCAAATGCACTATGTAATGTCAGATGGGGATAAGTGCTCTAATTATAGATAAAGTGTGGCAAGGGGCTAGAGAGTGAGGGGTGGGCTGCTGTTTTACTTAGGAAAGTCAAGGTCTCTGAGGAGGTGACATTTGAGCCCAGTCCTGCCTGGGGACAACAGGCCCTGCAGATCCCTGGGGGAATAGTGTTCCAGGCTGAGGGAACAGGAGGAAAAGGCCCTGAGGCAGGTGTGTGTTTTTGCAGGCAAGGAAACAAGGAGGCCTGAGCAGAAGGGCAGAAATGGAGCGATAGAAAGACAGGGTGAGAGGGAGTGAGACAGAGGGGTCTGGGACCTATTTTGTAAAGCCTTGTAAGCTGTGATATGATGGTTTTATGTGCCCCCAAATTCTTTGACACTCGTTCCATTAGGAGGTGGAGTCTAATTCCCCTCTCCAGAATATGGGTGTAGGGAAATAGGATATAGCAGAAATAAGGCCATAAATAGAAAGCTGGCTTCTGCCTGGTTCTCTGTTTCTGTCTCTCCTCTTGCTCTTGGAATCCAATTGTCTTGCCAGGAGGAAGCCCAGACTGCACACCGAAGCAAAGAGTAGGCATTCTAGGTGACAGTCCCAGATGGGGACCAGCTGATGGTCACATCCACTATGAGCCACAAAAGTGAGAAATCCTTTGAGGTGACTCCAGCCCCAGCCACCATCTGGTTGTAATTGTATGATTCCCCGAGTGGAAACTGCCTTGCTGACCACTGTCAACCTCTAGAACTATAATAATAATAATAATAGTAATAAAAATTGTTACTTGACACTGCTAAATTTGTTCTGTAGTAATAGATAATAGATACACTGAGAGAGGTGGGGAGACATTCGGGGGTATTGAGCAGGACACTTAGAATTCCACTCAACTATATCCTTGCCTGGCAAGAAATAATTTTGTGCTGAATACCTACCCTAAGGAAGGACACAATCTAATTTATGAGGTAGGGAAGCAAGGTTGGAGCAGGGAGACCAGTGAAGAGGATACTGCAACAGTCCAAGAGCGAAAGAAAGCCCTGTCATGTTCTGATTCACTTCGGGACCTTGCACATGTCTCCTTCCTGCAACAAGAGTCCCCCTTCCGCCCAGCAGCCCCGCCAGGGCTCCTCACCCTCAGGGGGCCGGCCTTCGCCCCCACTGCCGTCCTCTTCTCTCAGCTCATTCCTCTGTTGGATCCGCTCCACCTCCATCCAAAAGCCATCCATGGACAAACTCTCTGCCGAGGACAGCCGGGAGTGGCAGCATTCGGCAGGGCGCGCTCGCAGGCGGTTCTTCTGCAGAGGCTGATGCCCGGGGCCAGGCCAGGGGTCTGAGCTGCAGAGGGGGGAAGGGAGGAGGAAAATCAGACTGAGCTCTGTGCATGATGGGGTTTGTCTTGAGGTTTTGTGGTTCTTCAGAAACCTGCCTGTGCCTTCCGGGGCCTGGGTGAGCTTCCTGAGCATACTTCTCAGGGGTGACAGACACACGGCCAGTCTCAGCACATTGGCCAGTTTGCCTGTTGCTCCCTCAGAATCCCATAAAACGAACGTTACAGAAGACGGAGAAAGGGCCAGAGAGTTCTGCTTTTTCCCACCTTTTCGGGCAAAGCACACCAGCTTGGACCCACATACAGTAAACATTGATAAGAGGGAATCAAACACCAGGACATGTAAAGAAATGACAGTGCAGCTCCTGATTCATCTCACTGAAGGTCAGGCAAAATGTTAATAATCTCCTCCCCACCCATACCCCCTAGTTTGTGAATTCCATAGCCCTGGGTCCGCTGTTTATAACACGTGTCCACCTCGTTCAGCTAGAGCTGAATAGACTACAATACGAGATCACAGGAGTACCAGATCCTATTGTATGAGCCAATTGGACCCTCTCAAGGTGCAGAACTGAGGGACTGAGGGGGTCAGTGTCAGTATGCGACCTGAAAGGCCAGGTGAAGATGCTGGTGCTGGAGCAGCCAGTCTCCTAAGGAAAGCAGAGAGGGGACCCTCTGTAGCCATGGAGAGACAGATGAGAGACCAGTCGCAGTTTGGTTTCCCAGGTCCCTGTCCCAGCCTTTCTGGGTTCAGCTGTGTGGTTTAACCTTAGAGCCCTGACTGCCTGCATCTCCTTTTCTGCACAAACTCTGCACAAGTTATCTGGTTCCACATTGTGCCAATTAATGCAAGAATAGATAGGGTAGGTCTTCTGACCCAGATAAAAGCTATTCTGGGGGCTTCAAATGAATTTGGGGTAATGCCTCTATGCTGCTGTGTAGAACCCTTGAGCAATGACAGGTTGGGACCCTGATACACATCAGCAAAACAGGCCATAAGGCATCCTGACACTGGAGAGAGGAAATGCATGCCCAATTTCTTCAAATAGGAAGAAAGTACATTCTACAGATTCTACAGACACATTCCGTATTTCATGTGGAAAGAGACAAGAAGCAAGCAAAACCAGCATAGATGGTTGGAACTGCTCCATTAAAAAATATATTCAATTTGGCTTAAAAAAAAAATCATTTCTTGGGGACTTGACTTTGGGTGGTGAAGGGAGGAGGAAAATCAGACTGAGCTCTGTGCATGATGGGGTTTGTCTTGATGTTTTGTGGTTCTTCAGAAACCTGCCTGTGGCTCCCAGGGCCTGTCTATACTATAACATATAGATGGTGTATTATAGAGTTGTACACTTGAAAACTTATATTTTATTAACCTGTGTCGCCCCAGTAAATTCAATAAAAATAAGAAATGAGGCAAAAAGTTGCTGCCACTTTAAAAACAATACAGGTAACCTAATCACCAGGGAAATGCAAATTAAAACCCTGATGAGACATTACCTAGCACCAGTTTAGATGGCTTTTATCAAAAAGACAAGAGGTAACAAGAGTTGGTGAGAGATGAAGAAGAGGAAACCCTCGTGCACTGTGGGTAGGACTGTGCATTGGCACAGCCACCGAGGAAAACAGCGTGGAAGGGAGGGTGCCAGGAGCGCAATTGCTGAACCGAAGAGTTTCTGGCCAAGTTTTCTTCCAAAAAGGGTTGTTCTATTGCACCTATCTGTTCTGTTTTCGCCCCTGCAGCCTAGGACAGGGAGCTCATTTTGCTCCTGCCGCGTTGCTGATCTCCGTCTTACACTGGAAACCCCGTCCATGGATGCTCCCCCAGCGTCATGCATGTGTGATGTGTGCAGTCCTGCTCAGGCGGGCCTTATTTCAGGTTTTGTGCTCTGCCATCACCATGTTGACATTTGTGATCATTTTTGAGCACAATGTTCGTTTTGCATGTGACCTGTCCTGCCAGCATCTTACCCTTAGACCCTGGCTTGCGCCTTTTCCCTGAGTGTCCTGCCCACACACTGAGCTTGACTCCAAATTATAAACACCTTCATCCCAAAACATACTCAAATGTGGAAAAGCAAAGACACCTCGGGCCTGTCCGGGCCCAGAGGAAGAGGCAGGGCATGCAGCCGCTCCCTGGGCAACAGCGTGGCCGTTTTTTCTGAGCGGTCACTTAACTGGAGACCGCTTCCCAGTTCATTATAAAATTGGCTGTTCCGCTCTGTTGACGCTTTCTGGGAGAGCTGCTAGTCAGCGCGCCTCCTGCAAATCTGTTGTTACACCTCCTGCTGGTGTGGGGCGCTTTCCTCAGCCACTTTGTA